>JRUX01000990.1:0-63913 GCA_001407235.2 Kudoa iwatai
ATTGTTAGTCTATAGCTGAATTAGATATATATATTTAATTTTTATACAAAATAATAAGTCTTATAATATGTTGAATTGCAGAGTATTCTCTAAAGATAATAAAATTTGTTTTAAAAAAATGAATATTCCAGTTATCTGAGTATTTTTAAAAATACATTTATAATATACTAATGTATAAATGTAGATGATAGAAATTTTTTTAAGCATATCAATAAATCAATTTATAAACAGTATATTCATTAAAATATATCACTATTATTCAAAAATCATTAATCTATCTACATTTTAGTGGTAAATTTTAAAATATTAATGGATAAAATTAATTTTTTTTTATAAATTTACTAAACATCTTATTTTATTTTATAAAAAATTATATTATTTTAATATAATTAACTTATTTAACTGTAACAATTTTTAAATCATTTTCTTATTTTCTAGTTAAAATGATCTACCAATTGTTATCATTAGGTTTGATTTAGTATAAAAATAATCAATTCATTTAAAAAGCTATTAAAAGTCCATACTTTATGATTTATAAATAAGTAAGTATTTAGATGTAATAATATGTATTAATTCATTAAAATATAAAATGACGTCATATATATATTTAATAATGATAATAATATTTTGATTTCATCATATAATAAATTAAAGAATAATATTATTAAATTTATTTATTTTCAAATAAATTATTTTAAGTAATTATAATAATAAAATTCTATAAAAAATACATTGTTAACAATCTATTTATACATCATTCTTTTTTTAATAAAATACAATATATAGAAATAGTTAAAATGTTTTTATAAAATCTATCAATTTATAATAATTTACCCAAAAACTCTTTAATTTATTTTTTTATTATTAAGTTTATTTAAAAAAATAATTCTTAAGCAAATAAAATGACAAGGAATTTCTTTTGTTATAAATAATAATATTTGATTATTGCTTTTCTGATAGACAACAATAAACATAATAATTTAAGACATTGGAATAGTTTCCATGGATTCTATTGCGTAATAGATACAGTGAAGTAAATATTACAGCAATTATTGTTATTGTAAAGGTTGGAATGAGAATTGCCATATAAATGACATGAATTCGATAACTTTCTACTTAATTGACAATGAGATGATTTTTGAGACGTGGATCAGTCAATGAATAGCCATATAACCAATTATTTTCATCATTCTTAAAAAATTAATAGATTTTAAATGTTAAAATAATAAATCTTATACAAAAAGTTTGTATTGTAATTGATATGTTTCAATTAGTAATTTTGCTGAATAAAGCTTAAAAAATGAAGGTAAACAAATGGAATAAAATAATTTATACGATTTCTATAATAAATATAAAGTTTATAAATATTCCATTAAAATATGGCAATAAATTACAGTATTATTTTTTAATTTTGAACAAAAAGTATCTATAACGTTTTCCATTTCATTAAAAGTTTTTGGATAACTTTTTGATATCATTTTTGGAATAGATAGATAGATCTTTTCTGTTTTAAATTGTATATTTATTAAAAAATTTATATACGTGATATATTATAGAACTATTAGGAATATGAAAGTTTGATAATACAGAATGTTTGTATTTAGTTAGGGATAAATATTTTTGATTTGAAGAGATATGAGCAAGAATCGACTGTTTACATTTATTTAAATTATAAGAACCAACCACATTTAAACGAAAAACATTGAAAAAATCAACATTTTTTTTAGAATAGTCAATTATATTATATTTAAAAATTTTTTTAAATAATGTAACTCCAACTGCAAGACAAAAGTTTTTGATTGTCACTGGATTAGTATTACTGATTATCTTTAATATATTTACTATATAAGTAAAAAAATAATGAAAATAGATGTTACTTTTGGTATAGTAAAAAAATTTTGTGGCATATATATTCCATAAAAAGTATTAGATATGAAAATTTTTCTAAATGAATTATTTTTTTGTTGAGTAATTTTAACTTTAAAATTATTCATAAATTTTAATTCTGTGTTATTAGCAGGGAAAATAAATGCTATTTTTTGTGGTTTAACATCTATGTAACCAATTTTCTTAAGTTAATTTTTATAAAAAAAACTTAATGTTAGAATAAATAATACATTTTCTATTTGCTTATTAATCATAGTAAGTACACCTTCATGTATGGGGCTTATTGATGTAACAAATTTTCTTCCATAAATTTGAGAATATTTTGAAAAACGTAAATTAAGCTGTTTTACAAGATTTTTATAGAATAAATTGTATGTAATTCTAAAAAATCATCTCTTAAAAAGTAATTATAGTATATGCCTATTAAGTTATTAATAAAATATATATTTTATAATAATAATAATAATAAACATTTTAAAATATTATTATAGAGAATTTAAAATTTTTAACACTATTTTAGTTGGATAATTTAACTAATTTGTAATATAGTGTTTGATTCAATCATTTTAATGAATTATTTATGAAAAAAATAATAATTTATTGATTTTTTTAGTACCTATATAGTAGATATAAAGAATAAAAATCATTTTTAATCTATTAGCTGATAAAAATTTAATATTAAAGGATACAACTATTCTATACAAAGTTATGATACTATTTTCTAAAAAAATGCTTATTATTAAGCATTATTTTAATAATAAATTTTATATTTTACATATCTTAAAGATAAAGTTTCTATAAACTCAATATGTATATTAATATCCTTAATATTTTTCATTCTAGGATACTCTTTTAATGAGTGTATACAGAAATGTATACCATTCCTTTGTGATTCAATATCATACAAATGAATCATTCCTATTTAAAAATATGAATAAATTGATCAAAATTATATAGAAACTACCAGAACATTGAAAGCTCATAACTTTAACATTTTTGAGTGTATTTATTTCCATATCATCAAATTCATATGTATATGATTTTATGTACATATCTTCTATATATAATAGTATACCAAACTAATGAAATGTGTAAAATAGAATAAAAACTATATTAGTATACTTTTTTCTCTCCTAAAACCCTTATTTGTAAAGCCAATATAGCCAAAAATATGTTATATATTATAGTCAATAAAGATACCATCTTCTTAAATATATAAGTATAATCTACATGTTAATGATAAGTATTTCTAAATTAAAGCTCTTTTATAGTAAATATTAGTACAAACTTCATTGATAACATTGTTTTTTAGTAAATTATTAAATTAGTGAGTTATTCAATTTTTTAAATATATAAATATCTTATCATTTACACTAAAAGTGATAGTCTAACTGTATTTATATTAAAATCATTTAATTTTATTTCCTTAGTACTAATATAAAAAAAAATTTATTGATTCATTTAACTAAGAAATATATAATCTACAAACCTTAAATTTTTTACCAGCTATAAAATAGATTATTTATAACATTATTATTTATTTCTAAAAAATATGTTATTAGCTACAAAAAATTCTATAAAAATAAAAAAAAATTATTTTTTTCCATGAATTTAAACTACAAATGGTAGAAATAATAAAATATAATAAATTTTTATTAAAATCATTTTAAATTATAGTTATCATTCCTTATCATTGTTTACATCAACTCTTCTTATCATATTTAGTCAATTTATACTATAATCTTTAAAATAATAATCTCTTTTAAAATTTTCTGGAGATTGTATAACATTTTCACAACTTTAGAGCTATAAAATTTAAATTTTACGTTTTGAACGTATAAATTGTATTGTAGGCAAAATAAATAAATATATATATCATTAATAAAACTATATTAAGTAAAAGAGCATGATTTATGGTTTTTAAGTGAATGATATGCTAAGATATGGTTGTTAATCAGTGGTTAACTTTTACAAAACTGTCTCTAGCAATCACAAGTTCTAATAAATCAAATATTTATTTATTTTTAATAAAAATGGGTATTTATCTATTGAATTAAAATACTTGTATCTATGATAAAACATTCAAATACTTTAAAATAAATTCTATACAATAAGTAGGCAATTATTAAGTTAATTTTCCTTTACTCACTAAAAATATTTACTATGAGTATCCAAATTAATTATCCAATTTTAAGAATTTTATTAAATAACTGTAATTTTCAACTATAACTATTTAAAAATTGTATGATATACTTTTTATAACTTAATTAATATGTGTTTAAACATTTTATTGACGCATTTTATCACAATATTTTAATTTCATTCAAATTATAGAGTTTAATTAACAAAATTTATTTATAATATAACCAAGTAAATTATCTTGTCACTATAGCCTCTTTATTTCATTCCAATAAAACTAAAACATCTCTCTACCATTATTTTGATGATTATTTCTTGTCTAAAATAAAATAATTGTATCAATTTAAGAAGACGCCTACAATTTATAATGAATGCTAGTTGAGTTTAATATATTCTAAAGAATAACCTCGTAATTGATAATATTATCTATATATAAATATTCATTTAAAAATACTACATAACATGATTATTTATTAATGATATCATCCAAAACATGCATTTAATATAATGTGTAATAAAAAACATTTCAAATATTTACTTTTCTTGTTTATATCAACCAGTGATATTATTGTACTATTATTAATTCATAACTTGTAAATAGAAAAATGAAAAACATTTCTTATACAAAAGACAATCTAGCCTCATAGTTTATATTTTGTGCGCATGCGCAAATAGTATCATAAGAATCCATAGCGACCCAAATGTATAATCAAGCTTTGTTTCAAATTTTAATATAAAAATTTTTATATGTTTTTTAAATAAAATAAAGTTTATAAATTAAAGGCCATATTGAAAATCTAATGTTTAACAGAAATTATTATCATAATATTGTCAGTTCATTAATTGTAGCAAGATACAATGTATGAGTTAGTATTATTTATCAAAATTGACATGATAATGTATTAAACGTTACTATTTCAGTAAATTAAACATAAAAAAGTATAAAATTTAGCTACAAAGTAGATCAATTATTATAAATAAGTTGTTTTTTTATATAGCTTTTGAGTTAAAAAAAGTTATTTTAATGATATAAGAGATTTTAGTACAATATTCGATAAAATAATTTTCTATTAATTGATAAATATACATAATTATAAATAATAACTTTTATAAAATTATCATAAAAGACTTTACTTATACTTTCGAACATATTTTCAACAGAAAATCATTAATTCCTCTTTTATACCATATATGGAATATTGGTAGATATTAAATTTAATTAAAATGTAAGGATATTAATAAGATCAGTAAAATAGATGGTTTTTAACTATTAAATATGATAAAAATGTAATGTCATGTTGCTATAATTGTCTAATTCAAAAAATTAAGGATAATACTAAAAATCTAATCATATGAATATAAAAATTAGTACATACGAAATTTTAATAATTTTTACACTTTTAAAATGGTAGATTGTGAATACAAGATATCCCCACGATTTGTGTTATATACAAGGTGTAGATTGTAGATAGTATTTATTTCCATACAACATATTAAATAATAACTTTAAATAATATAATTTATTAAATAATGATAATAGTTTTTAAAGTAATTAATCACACAAGATTGCATTGAATTATGCTACTACTTTTATTTTACATCAAAAATATTTAAACTTAATAAAATTTAATATTATATATAACAGATTAGCTTATATCTTTTTAAATGAATATCGTCCAAAATATTATACTAGACATGACGATTTATGCGTGCGCAGGAGAGTTTGTAGCATTAAATGGCAAGTGAAGTAGCTGTACAAAGAGCTGATGATGAACAAGTACGAAAAAAATACAATCCAATAAGAATTATATTTGATAATTTAATGATTGATAGGAAGTAGAAAAAGATATTAATAAAGTGCTTTCATCTAATGATAATGAAACAGACTTGTACTTATTGTACAAAAGATTGGAGAGACATTTAGAATTTATAAAAGTTTTTTCATCATAAAATTAAATAAATTTTACTTTTTAAATATATAGATACAAGAAAATTTTGTTAAAAATGAATATAAACTATTGCTAAATGAGCTTCGATATGCTAAAGAAGAGTTGAAACGAATAAGAGCAGTACCTATAGTAGTTGGACAATTTGTTGAAAATATTGATAATGATACAGCTATTGTTTCATCAACTGTTGGAAGTAATAAATATTCTACATAACTGATTTGAATATTATTTTATATAGCTCCCAATACCTTTGTGAGAATAATGAGCACAGTTGATAAACAACTGCTAAAACCAAATGCATCTGTAGCTGTTCATAAACTTTCTGGTGCATTAGTTGATGTATTACCACCAGAATCAGATACATCTATTAAATTGTTAAAAAATGATGAACGTCCTAATGTTACATATGCTGATATTGGAGGATTAGAGTCTCAAAAACAAGAAATGCGAGAGGCAGTTGAATTGCCATTGACTCATTTTGAATTATATCAACAAATTGGTATCGATCCACCTAAAGGTGTGTTAATGTATGGACCACCTGGAACTGGAAAAACTATGCTTGCCAAAGCTGTAGCTCATCATACTAAAGCCTCATTTATAAGAGTGGTTGGAAGTGAATTTGTTCAAAAGTATTTGGGTGAAGGACCACGTTTAGTTCGTGATGTATTTCGAATGGCTAGAGAAAATTCACCATCGATAGTTTTTATCGATGAAATCGATTCTATTGCTACTAAACGTTTTGATGCCCAAACAGGAGGTAAGTTTTTTAAGGAAATTATTTTTTTTGCTACTTGTTTTATTTAGCTGATAGAGAAGTTCAACGTATATTGTTAGAACTTTTAAATCAAATGGATGGTTTTGATGAAACAACAAATGTTAAAGTATATGAAATAGATTTTTAATCGTTAAATTTTTTTTAATTAAAGGTAATTATGGCTACTAATAGAGCAGATACATTGGATCCTGCATTAGTTCGTCCCGGTCGCCTTGATAGAAAAATTGAATTTCCCATACCTGATAGACGCCACAAACGACAAATATATTTAACAATTACCTCAAAAATGAATATCTCTGATGAAGTTGATCTAGAAGATTGTATTTTATGTAACTTGATTTAAAAATTTTGTATTTTATTATTAGATATTTGCCGACCTGATAACATGACAGGAGCTGGTATTAATTGTGTCTGCCAAGAGGTAATAATATGAATCATTGTTATTTTTATACTTTCTCTATAGGCTGGTATGCAAGCTGTCAGAGAAAATAGATTTATTGTTTTAGCGAGAGATTTTGAAAAAGCTTACAAAATTGCGTCCAAGAAGGACTCAAATATTTTTGACTTTTATTCATAACCTTGCACTAATATTCTTATTTCCATAATGCTGCCATACATATGGAAAATTGGTTGTTATTTTAAAAAAAACTTATTTCAATACACTATATTTTTCATTGTGTTAATGTTGGTATGATATACAAGTCAGATTCTATAGATTAACTACTTGCTATCGTCATGTGTTTTACTACAAGCTTTAATAAAAAAATTTGATCATTATTTATTAGGTTTAACTCGATACAACTATTTTCGTTGATCATCAAAAAAGTATAATGAGATTACAGTTTTTAAAAGCGAGATAAATATAGTTTTTGTATGTAGAAGTAGTTACACCATTCGTGTATGACTGTTTTACTATAGATTAATGAGATATTTTTATTCCACAGCTTATCATACTATTCCTGTAGTCATCATTACGCGCTTTTACTATTTTGGAATGATAGCATGTGAATACAAAATTGTAATTGGTTCCAGTGGTGATGCAAAAAATTATTGATTATCGTAGTAATAAATAGTAAATGCTGATCTATCAGCGTGGATATTAATTGATTATACAGGTAAAAACTACACAATATATATTAAAATACATGTAAAAAATTAGACAATATTTGTCTCATTACATGGTCTCATTACCATAACTATTCTGTGAGTCAGAATTGTAAGTAAGGAAACAAAGGTTTTCTTGATCAGGTGATTCATCACTAAAAGAGTTAGTATATACATAAATGATGAATAAAAATTGTATATAACCTGCTTAAGTATGGAGGTGGTGATGAGCTAAAATTTAATATATTAATATCCTGTAGTGTTGATGAGTTGTTTTGATGGCTTGATGTGGGGTTATCTTCATCAAATATGTCAAATTCACCTTCTTTTTCTTCGTATTCAATACAGTGATCAATTTGATTAAAGTTTGGTTCATAATTACACCATGATTCCTAAATTAATTAAATATATGTTAATAGTTTGGGTTAAAAATACTTCAATTTGTTTCCCCCACACATTACAACGACCATCAGTTAGGGAACAAATAATTGAATATAATGGATGCCACTATGTATATATAACATTAAACAATAAATTTTATGAGATAAAATATATGAAAAAGATAATACAGCAATATCAGTAATAATATCTGATGTGTTTTCCATAGATAAAACACATGTTGGTTCTGTCGCTTTTAATGACCAAATAAAGATTGAATTCATATTTGTTCCAACTAAAAACCTTGATATAAATTTATAATAAATATAGATACTAGCAAATATATAATTTCCATCATTTGAATATTTACAAGTGTTCCAACCAGAGCTAAATAGTAGTTAATTTATTGTGATTAATAATCATAAAAAGTTTATTAAAATAGTTAAATACTAGTTTTCAGGAGTAGAATATTGAAATGAAGGTTCTATATATTTTATTTCAGAAGTAATAATATCACTGTAAAATAATGGTTGTTGCTTATAATTGTGTGTATTTTCATGAATTAATGTTTCTACCATGTTCATATAATACATTCGTATCCATTGGTCAAAACATAATACAATAAAGCTATCACTATAAAGTTTCAGTATAAAATTGGTAAATAATTAACAATACTCTTGAGTTTTTCTAGAAAAGTGTAATTCTTTAACTGCAGTTTTAAAAAGAGAAGAATTCCTTCGACCTTTATTCACTTTATCAGTTGAGTTATTGTCAGATTTGATGCAATTTTTAGCTTTAACAGAAGTTCCTATATCTCTAGATTGATTCCATGTGAATCCAACCAAACAACTTAAATCTCGAGAATCAAATACAAAAAGCTATACGATATATATATATATATAATAAGTTAAAGAATAAAAAAATGTAACAACATTTCCAAGAGCATCTCCAACAAATATATATTGCCCACGCTTGTTATATGATGCTACAATACCATGTGTAGTTATTTCCATATTTTTACCTATTATTAATCTCATTTTTAATAAAATTGAACTAATGTTAATCCTAATAGTTAAATATATTTTACAAGAAACCATTCGAATATATAAAAAATAGGTTATGTTAATTAATTGTATAATATAAATGATTAAGAAAATAATGAATATAACTTTCAATAATGCTATAAATTACATAAAAATAAAATTTAGTAATTAAAGAGTTAGCTATTATTATTTTATAGATTAAAAAAATTTAATACATTATAGAAAAATATAATATATGTAAATGGAAATTACATTTGTCGTCCTAAAAATTAATTATGTAATAAATTTTAATAATAATAATAATAATACTTGAAAATTAAAGTCATACAACAATGGTACATAGGTATGGGTTTGTAAACTATATAGTGCTGGTACTTCAAACCATGATGAAATTAATATTATATTTCTATATGGTGGTGGGTAAATAAAAATATGGATGGATAACATATCAAAATAATTACTTATTACGAGGATGGAATTGAACTTTAGAGATAGGAGAAATAAAACGTGAACATTTACATTTTTGAATTTTTTTTAATATATCCCACACTACTACAGTTCGATCAGTTGATCCAGTACAAATATACATATCATCTTGTGACCATCTATTTAATAGATTATTCATAAAAAATAATCACTGTTTAGGTATATATTTATTTATAAAATATATACGATAAAGATGTAACTGTACTGGTATGACCGTAAAATGTGCGGGCAATTGTGTTTGTTATAAAATCCCATAGAATTAATCGACCATCATTACAGCCAATAGCTAATAATGTTCCTGCTCTATTGAAGCTTATACAGACACATAATGTATATGGATCAATAACATCTATTATTTGCTATGCAATGTGTAAATAAACAAGAACTCACTATGGGATTTACCTTTGGAAGTGATTTATTATCAGTATTTTCTAATTGACAATTTACATTCAACAATATAATCTATGCTAATTTTACTTTTAAAATGATGGAATCCACCTTTCCAAAAATTTTCCATAATTACAATCCACAACTACCAGTACAGCAGAGTAATCACACCTAATTAACAAATATGCACGAAGTAGTTGTCGATTAACAACGCACACAGTATATCTCTATTTAAATGTAAAAAATGTGCTAAAATCAAATGTAATACAATAAAAAATATAGTTTTAACATTACATTATATTAAGTATATGAATAGAATGATTTTATAATAGAAAAATGATTCAAGTTAAAAAAATAAACTATGCGAAGGCAACCGATATTTATATTATCGTCGCAGTTCGAACCAATAATTGTAGTGACAATGTCAGCTAATGACAGACTTAATATTTTTCCCTCTAGAATGTATGTTGATTTTTATATTAAAAATATATATATCATTATAAAATAATTTTTATATAATATAGGAATTTAGCTATTGTAAAAGCACGATGTAGGGCAGCCCAGAAAGGTTATAGTTTATTGAAAAAAAAATCAGATGCTCTTACTATACGATTTCGAAAAATTGTAAATGTATTAGCTGAGGTTAATTAATAATTGTATATAAATAAAAAAAATAACAATTTTACAGAATAAATGTAAACTTGGAGAAAATATGAAAGAAGCTTATTTTAGTATGACAGAAGCATCATATGTTGCTCCATTTTTCAAGTATATATTTTATTATGCAATAAAATTAAATAAAAATATATTATATAGACAAACTATTCTTGAATATAATGATACTGCATGGACTAAAGTTGATACAAAACAAGAAAATATAGCTGGAGTTAAACTTGTTGGATTTGAATATATAAAAGAAGGATCTGGAAGTAATTTATTTATAATATATACATTATAATAGTATATAATTGTATAGAATTTGAACTTGCTGCGCTTGATCGTGGAGGTGATCGTGTACTCAATGTAACTAAACAATATGATAAAGCACTTAGACAATTGATTGAACTTGCTTCATTACAAGTAAATTTACTATTTTTTAAAATATTATCTTAACTAATATAGACATCTTTTATTACATTGGATGAAGCTATCAAACTAACTAATCGAAGAGTCAATGCTATAGAACATGGTAATAGTGTTAATTTTTAAACATACCAATTTTTTTCTATACATGTATATATATTATTATAATCAATTTAAATTTATAGTAATCATTCCAAAGCTTGAAAATACAGCTAGTTTTATAACTAATGAATTGGATGAAATTGAAAGAGAAGAGTTTTACCGTCTTAAAAAGTTTCAAGCTAAAAAACAATTAGCTGCTAAGAAAAAAGCAGAAGAAAACAATCTTACATATCATACTGTTAATGGTTGCACATCTGAATGTATCTTTTTATATTATTGAATATTTATAGATAATTTATTTTTTTAGCTAACCTATCCAACTCTTCTCACATTAATAATCTTATAGCTGATACTATGGATGATGATATTGTGGTTTAAAATATTATATAGAATTTATAAAAAGAAATTTTATTTTATTATTTTAAGATTTATGTATAAATAATAAATTGAAATAATCGATTAGATTATGTGGCTTTTATTATCTCCATCATAATGAGTTTCTATTGAGTATAAAATATGTAAACAGATAATATCACCACTATATATTTTAAATATAGTTTAATTTAATAAAATTTTAGTTTTTTGATTAAGCTAAAGTATAGTTATTATATAAAAAAATGATAATTACTTTATTATATTTTTATATGATAATTAAATATTATAAGATCATTATTTGCAAATTAATGTCTAAAAATTATGTTTAATGATGACTATTAGCGTTATGTGGTTATCATCTATCGCTCTCATTTATCCTAGACAATACTATTTAATTTTACTCACCTATAGGATACATTGTCTACAAATCAAAAATTGTGCAATAATTAATAGCATTAAATATATTTATATTCTATGAATATATACTTTAAGGGATAATAGTTTAACATAAAAAATTGTTTATATAATGATGTATAAAAAAATCTTAGTAAAGGATAAGCTTAAAATAGTACTAACTACGTAAATTTAATTTTTCACAGTATAAAATCATTTTTTAAATGCTATTTTACAATTAAAAAAATATAATAATAATATATTGAACTTAATTAACAGAATCTTCTTCAAAGAGCAATATAAAATAAATTTAGAGATATAGATTAAATAATTACACTAAATACTCGTGATTAATCATAAAATTATAACTACCACAATTAATTTTGTTTAATTTATGTGTATATTAATAATATTTCATTCATATACATAAATTAAACGGTAATATTCATATTATTATTACTTAAAAAATAATGAATTATATTAGAAATAACAAAAAATGAATAAATCAAGAAGATATTTAATATTATTGGCATACTATACTTTGTTATTGTTTCAAACATGGTATAATTAAATTAATTTCTTGTTAAATGTAAAAAGAAATTAATTAGTAGTACAAATGAATTAGACAGAAATTTAAAAATAGAAGCAAATAAAAAAAATATATTTGTGACCCTTCAAAATATGATAAAAGATGATTTTTAACAATTTGAAGATGTTTTAGAGTTTTATATTCAACCTGTAAAAGAAATTTCACCAAATAATATGCATTCTTTATATTTTAAAACATCAAAAGGCAAAAATGCTTATATAAAAAGAAGCCACAGGATATATAGAAATATATATGATCATAATATTTTAAATGTTATCAATATAGATGGAAATAAAAATGACCACATTATAAGCTATAATCCATTCTTGATACCATTTTTAGGTTCTGTAAGTATTTTATTATCAATAGTTGTCTATTTTTTATATTACTTATTTATAGCTATTATTTAAATTATTTTTTTCTATTATATAAAATAAAATTGTTTATAATGAATAATATTATAAATAATTTAGAATATCAATGTCAACTTAATAAGCAATTATATTAACCTTACCAAATATTATTATGATGATCATTTTTCAATTTTTGCAAATAATTAAATACTAAATCATATAAAAAAACATTAAAAATTATATCATTTACAAATCTTTTTTCAATATAAAAAGATTGAAGAATTTTTTCAAAATATAATGGATCAACTGAAAAACATTGCCATTTACTAAACTTATTACACTAAATAGTATGCATTTTAATGTCTCTTTTAAAAATTATATTGTTTTTCTAATTTATATAAACACAATATATATATATATATATATATTGAAATAAATGGAGATATTTTTATCATAAATACACAATACTTAAATCATTTAATTATAGGATGATGCTTCAATGCCTATTTATGTTATTTCTTCAAATAAAAATGGTAAAAATTTGATTATCAAAAATGAATTTAATACTTGGATTTATGGCGAAAAATTTACTGATATAGAAAATGAATATTTGTTTCCATATCAGTTTTGTGATGTAATATATTGCTATGCTTGATATAGTTTATATGTATTATATAGTATACTGAAATAATTTACAGCAATATAATTTTAGATAGCTTTAATAATAAAGATGGTAATTGTATGTCTAAAATTGATAGTGATAATAGTATATCATTGAAAATTTTGTGTGTTAATCCTATTGAAAGTTTAAATGGTAGTAGAATATGTGGTTCTAGAAGAGAAAATAAAGTTAAACTTATCCTTAATAACATAATTATTACTTAAATTTCGATATTATCAAAATATGCCTTCTTTTTAAATATGAATATAATAGATAGACGTAGAAAAAATTATAATACTTTTGTTACTCTTACAATATATTCATATATTGATGTCAAATTGAATATATTAGCAATTATAAAAACTCTAATAGCTCATTATTCAAATGTATGGAATATAAAGAAAATATTTGATTCAAAAAATCAGGTTATTAGTCTATTATATATGGTTGTATTACTTGTAAATAAAAAAAATATTTATTCATTGTATTATCTTCTATAAATAATCAAAGGTCATAAAATAATATTTACATGTAAATAATGAGAAATTTAATTGTAAAAATAACTTTATGTTTATTTTTGATATCTTTTGTTATTTTCAATATTCTAAATGTACTAAATTATAAATTTCTAGTATTATTTAATTCTAATATTGCTAATATAACCAATTTTACTATTTTCTATACTTGATTTATCAATAAACATGTTTTAGTAAGCTAAATTTACTATTCCATTAAATAGTTTACATTTTATTTATTTCACTATCTATATTACAGTTAATTAATTATTTTTTACTAAAAATAATAATTTCATGATATTAATTTAACTATTATTAATAGTACTATCTAAATTATTGATTAAAGTGCTAGATCTTTGCTTTGAAAATTATTATTTTTGCTTGCATTTGAAATATCTATTTAAAATCTTTATATCTAGCTATATAAATATTGACATAATATAAATATAATATGTCTTATAATAAAATGAATAATTCTAAATAAATTCAAAGAGTAAGATAATTATTTGATACTTTATATAAAAGCGTACAAATACATTAAAATAATTCTATATTTATTTTATAGTAAATGTTACTTGGTTTTTATGAATTATTTACTAAATATTGTACACAAATAAATGTAATATCTATTATAAATACTAAAAATCTTGTGTGGGATGGCATTTATTTATTTATTTAAGGTAGTTAACAAACAATAAATAACTATTTTATTAACTCTTTTGTAATTAGCAATAAATTTGATGGAAAATTAATAAATTATTACAAGTGAACGCTAAATATAATTTTTGATAGACAATAAATATGTAATTAAATGCATTAAAAATAGATACATGAATTTATACTTGGAGAACTACTTTGAAAAATTATAAGAGTTTTAAAAACATACCTTTTGTTTATTATTATTAAATAGTTTATAAATATTCATTCCATAGTGTGTTATATGCATATATTAATAAAGTTACAACAATAAAAATGAAACCAATTCTTGAGAAGACATAAAAATTTAGCTTTACAATATTATCTATAAGTAAGCATCCTTTTATATGAGTATGAAGAGTTGAAACGTACTGTAGTAATGTTTTATAAGTAAATATTTATTCAAAATACCATTCTTTTGAATTTGAATGACAATTTCTGTAACCCCTAAATGCTTTATTTATTTTAAAAAATATGTGTATTTTACAAATATATAGCGTATATCAGCTCTTTCTACAGTGTATGCTAGCTTTAGTAGCAAAATAAATCTTAGAGAATGTAAATTTTTAAAAATAAATGAATAAATAGTCTATTTTTCAGTAAACATGTATCTATTTATAATAAATTTTTTCAATTAACTTAGATGTCTATTATTTCAAAATACATAATAATGAATGTTTGTAATCTCTACATTATAATATAACGCTACACTTGTTTATAATGATGTTATAATGTCTTAAAAATTAATAATATTGAACTAGTTCAACCAAAATTTATGAATAAATAAGCTTTTGAAGTGTGCATTTACATTTTAAACAAAAAAAAATGTTAAACATATGAAATAAAATTTAGGGTATTGGTGTGAAAAACTAATATCACAGTCCTAAAAATTGAAAATACAAAAATAGTCAAGTCTACATAGATCACAGATATATTCATTTAAAACATTAAACTATTATTTTTAAATAATCATTATTAGATAATAATTTAAAAGTGTCTATATATTATTTACTAAGTAAATAGATAAATTTTCCACTATACTCAATCCATATATAATCTATTAGTATTTTTATGTATAAAATAGCAAGAATTATATTATATAGCATATTATAAAGTATTTAAATACAATGCATTTCTAAAAACATCCATAATATAAGATTCAACAATGATTTTCTAATGTTAATGCTTAAAATTGATCTATTTAATAATTTTGTTAAAAATTTTTATACAAATACTATGTATTTTGTTTAATATTTAATTTTAAAAAGAAATCACTATAATTTTATTAGTTGAATGAAGTTTATTGCTTTATTACACTGAATATAGTTTTAAAGCTATTGATAATATATATTACTATTACTTGATCTTAATAATGAAATTGTATATATGATATTTTATCAAATTTATTCATTTAATATGAAAATCATCTTTTTTATTATTTTCTACTGATCATTGCTATTGTTATTAAATGAATCTATATAAATAACTTTATTTAGAATACATCACCATAATATTTATATCATCTAATTATTTATTGATGGTTTATATTGTATAATAATTCATTTATTTAAAAAAACGTAAAGAATCCAAGACCTTTAACATATCATAATTTTTTTTTAAATTATCCATATAACTAATGATCTATGGAGTTTTTTATTCAATATCATTCATTTCTCTTTAATGTTTATTGTAAACTATAACCATATCCTTAATTCATTACTTTTTTTTTAAATTCACTACATATTTTTATTTAAAGTAGTTTTTAAAGTTGTATATAATAATTTACTTATTTTATTACATATAAACTATACGCCATCCTTTTGATATTCTACAATCTAACATTATAATTAAACATAGCATAATGCTTAATATATTTAAATAATATTCCATGACACTTAAAATTATTCATTTTCGACATTAATTATATTCAACCAAACTACTTATAAAAGATGGATGAGAATGATGATATTTTGGAGACATCAAGATAATGCATTTGATTTAACATTAAAATCAACATAACATACAAAATAAATGATTGAATGATATTAAAATAAGTATGTATTAATTTTTTTTTAAGAATATTCTAAATTAATCTATTAGGTTAAAAGGAAATTTATTTTAAGACGTTTATTAAAGTCTATACTATCCATAAATTAGTCCATTAGTGATATTTTGATTTAGATTTTATACTTTTACCTAGTTCAACTATATTATCTGATTTAAGATTCTTTTTTTTTGATCTATTAAAGCAAAAATTGAGAGATAACATTACTAAAATATGTATGTAGAAAGGGACCATGAGTAATAATAATAAATATGAGATATTTTTGTCAACCTAATAGTTATATAATTTATGATTAATGAATAGTTTTATAAAGAATATCTATTTTTAATCATAATTATTAGTTTTTATAGTAATATCATTTAAAATTTGTTCTATTTAATAAATTGTATAGGCATTTATTAACTTATAGGAAAGGAAAATTTTGTATCTGTATACATTGTTTAAAGAAATAATTAAGCTAGAATAAACAAAAATGCATAATTTTTTTAAATTTTTAGTGATTATTGCATAACACGATTAATTAATAAATAAATGAATAAATGTAATGAACATCATGCTAACTTGGTTGTTATTCTATATTGAATAAACTTTAAAATCCTCCTATTACATGGAATATATATATATATTGATTGATGGTAAATAATATGGAATTTTTAAGTTAGAAAGTAGTTTTTTATATTATAATTAGTTTTAAAAATTATTAATAATTATATAGATAGTAGTTTAAAGATTCATATATAAAAATGTACTATATTTACAGATTATATCATTAATAATTAAACAATTCCATAAAAAATTGATACATACTTAGATATTATCTTTTTAGATTGGCACAAGCTTTTAAAAAAGTAAAATATCACATTATTTTATTATTAGATAAAAATCATAACAAAAATTACTTATGCAGGAATTTATAAATCAACTATACAATATTTTTTGATAGCAAGTTTTAATATATAAAGCTTTAAATTTATTCAAATAAACATTTAATCAAAAAATTAATTAAAGTATTGATTGATAGGTATGAATTGCATAATAGTTCGTATATTTAATAAGGCTAACGTTTAAAATATTTATCAAGAAAGTGTAAAGATATGTGTATTTTTTTAGACTATTAGAAATAATTGGGGGGCGTGTACACAAAACTATGCATTAAAATGGTAGGATTTAAATAAAAAAGCTAATTTTTCCTCGATTTGATGGAAGTAATTTATATCAAAACATTTCTATTAACTATATTATTAAGATTGACACCTAACAAAGGAAAATTACTATTATTTTGACTTATATAAAGTGTACTATGTCAATATTTACAATTTTTTTACTATAAGCTATCATTAAAAGTAATAAATATTACACCATAAACATATTAGTGTCGATATTTTATTTAGAATTAATTTCCAGTACTTAAATACTTTTTAATAATAAAGATATAAACTCAAAAATCTGATATTTTATCTATTTAATAAATAAAAGAAACCTAAAATAAATATAAATCATTTATAATATGTATCTATCATTATGAAAACATGTATTATTTAACTAATTTTATTAATGAATTTATTTTTTCATAATGTAGTTATTCATCTATCATTATTATTTTAAATACAATTTTTTAATTAAAAAAAGGTATAAAATACAATTAATTAAGTTATTAATTGTAATTCTTTCTCAAATATTCCAATTATTAAATAAATATATTTTATTATTAATAAAAATCAATTACCTTAAATAATCATATTTCCATTATGAATAAATCAACTATAATAGAATCTATTAATAATTTATTTTCCCAATATATTCCTCATTAAAGTAAAGTTATACTTTATCTATACACATATTATAGTCCTTAAATTATATGTGTATTTAAATGGCTAGATAGATATTTAATAATTATCATTAAAATAAAATTTATTAATATGAATTTATAGCAGAATAGTTTATAAACGCTAATAACAATATCAAGTTATATATATCATCCAATAGTTTAATTTTTACTTGATGATTTTTAACAATACAGATCTTCTCACATGTATATTTAAAACAATAACTTATAGTTTATTATCTATAAATATAGGATTTGGATGATATGAACATGATAACAATATTATTAAACATTTTTCTTATAAGATTATAATAATTTAAATGATTTTTTTACAGCATTAATGGTAGTTAAATAATATACAAGTATTAATGGGTACATAATGAGGGATACCTTCATATAAACACCTTTAATTTAGTAGAAAAATGAAACCTTAGATAGGTTTTTTTGTAATATAATAAGATTAATATTAAAACACACAATAATTATTGAATAAATTAATCATAATTTAATAAAAATCTATCCTATTATGACATAAATGATCTGAATAAAAAAATCCATTAAAATATGATTAATAAATAAAACCTCATATTTTTTTATAATAAATACATACAATGCATATATCATAATTCATTCATGTGGTAGATTAAAATACACGTTTATCATGTCCATATGAAGCATCATCATGTAGAATGATAATCCTATCAAACATGGGTTTATCCTTTATAATACTCATTCATCGATATCTACAACACAATAATGAATCTCAATATTTAGAATATATTCATTGAAATTTATAATATAAATTAAATATTATACATATTTATATTTGTTGTTATAATAATTAATTAGCTTTGTCTATATATGATAGTTATATATGAATGAGTATTGTATTTTTCTAAAAAATAGTATATTAAAATATTAAATTAAATAATAAGATAACCATAGCCATATATTACCCACGCGCTATAATCCATTATAAAAAGAGAAATGGGTATTAATGGTACAACTAAACAAGTAAAAATTGCTATTATTGGTGGAACTGGTTTTGAAGATGAAAATATATTTGATAAGGAATATGAATTAGATATTGATACTCCATTTGGAAAGGTATGTTATTGAGTTGTCATATATGATGAATATGTTGTTAATGTGTTAAAATAATGGCGATTAGTAGTAATTTATAAATATATTTTATTTAGCCATCAGACAAACTTATTTGTGGTAAAATCAATGGAATAGATGTAGTATTTCTTTCAAGACATTCAAGGACTCATTCAGTTATGCCATCAAATATTAACTACAGAGCAAATATTTATGCACTTAAAAAAGTGAATTGTACACATATTATTACAACTAATGCATGTGGTTCACTTGATGAAAATTATAGAAAAGGTGATTTGGTAGTGTGTGATCAGCTCTACGATCATACAAGATTTAGACTATCTACATTTTATGATGGGACTACTGAAGAATTCCCAAACGTACATCATTCTGCTTGTCCAGATCCATTTGATTTTAAAATAAGAAAACATATTATTAATTGTCTTGATGGTAGTGGTATTAGATATCATCCAAATGGAACAATTGCAGTTATTGAAGGACCCCGTTTTTCAACAAGATTTGAAAGTAGATTTTTCAAAAGTATTGGTTGTCATATTATTGGAATGACTAGTTCACCGGAAGCATTTCTTGCTTTTGAAATGGGAATTCCATATGCAACAATAGCACTTGTTACTGATATGGATAGTTGGGATGAAACTGTAGAACATGTTAATGCAGAATCAGTTACTCATGTTTTTTCTCAATTTGTAGGAAATTTAAAGATACTACTTGTCAAATTAGTAGAATCTATTGCTAGTCATGATTGAATTAAGCTGATCCTCCATTATAATAATCATCCATTTCTCTTTTGGGTTAGATTATTCTGTATTAAACATTTTCATTGTATTAATAATAACTATATGGTTGTATTGTAGTTTCTACTTTTTTTTCTTATTATCAACAAGATCAATAAAAGTTTGATTAAACAATTTATATCTTGATATTGTTTGAATAATAAAATATTCTACAATATAATCGATTTTAGATTGAATATATCAATGCATTATAAGTGAAATATTTTTGCATTTGTTTCAACATCATACTATTCCATCTGCAAAAAAATAATATAACATTAGATTATTCCTTAAACATATATGCTTCATGTACATATAATAACTTTTAGTTTAAATGAATATATTAATTTCAAATAAAAGTTTAGTTACTATCATAATGTCTATGTAATGATATTTATTTATCATACCATGTAATACATAAAATTAATAAAATAGATTGCTACTTTTATTTGAAATAATCTATACTTTTAAAAATAAAATAGACTATTTCATTTAAACATTAATTTAATTTAACCGCATTTGATATGTTTAATGATTATTTGATAAAAACCATTTTAAAATTTCAGTAATATAACATACATATGTTTTTAACATGTTAATAGTAATTATGTAGCAAAAATAATCTAAATTCTATTTGTAAACTAGATAAAATATTATAGTAGTTTATCTAGAGTGACAAATTTTTTTAAATATTTAAATAAAAAAAATCATATTTTTTTATTTATGAATAATATTTTTTCACCAATACCAAAAAAATAAACCATTTGAGCAATACCAAATAACGGTGCTATGACAATCATTCTTGGAACAGCTCCACGAAAAAATGTTCGTAAACCATCGTTTCTAAATGTTTTTCCAATACAATCTACAATTCCACTGTATAGTGGTTTATTTGAAGATGTATCAATAAACTGCAATCTTGTTTTTACTACATCTAATGGAGTAACAAGAAATGCAGATAAGCATCCAGATATTAACCCACTACCTAGTGTATGATAAAATTGAGGTTTATTACCATTGGAAGTAAAACCCTGCATAAAATGAATGAATGATTAAAAACAAAAATAATACAATTTACTCTATTGTTTAGAATAGCAAATCCAGGAAAATACATTAATGAGAATGTAACATCCCTAAAATTGTAATCAATTGTTTTCTACAATATTAAATGGTTTATTTTTAGTATTTATATAAAACCTTAAAAAAGTAGCAGTTAATCCGCGATATATTGATAATATTCCATCTTTTTGAATAAGATTGAGAGCCAATTTAAAAGCACCTGAACCTTCAATAGAAGATGACTCTTTTTTGTCGGAAAAAAAATATTATGGATTAAAATAATATATGTACATTACTAGAACATTTATTAGCCATTTGCATTTGTATTTTAAGAAATTCCATAGGTGTTGTAACAATAATCTAAAAATATTTAAAAATTCATCTCATTATGAGTCATAGCTAATACTTGGCATGTACCAGCGAAACCTCCAGCAATCATTTCATATGTTAATGGTAACACAGATCCTCTTTTTAAACAAATATATAAAAAAATTCAATACCATTCAAATAATACAAAAATACCTTCGACTTCCAAATGAATACCGCAATTGATCATTCATACATAATTTGATGGCTTTTTCCGGCATAACAAATGTTAAATTAACAGCTAATCCTAATGATATTAATAAGTATAATTTATAATTCAACTTTAAAAATAACCTCTATATAAACCAAATATTCCATCATTCTTCAATATTTTAAACATACAATCAAATCTAACAAGATAAAACTGCCACATGGGATAATTAAATCCAATTTATTTACACATTTTTGTAATAATAAGAACCAGAATATGTTTTGGATTGTTGTTGAAGACGTGTCTTACAAAGATCAAGTGGAAATATAGCAATAGTACCAACCACACCAGCAAATGCTCCATTAATAACTCTTGCAACAGTTCTACCAATAAAAATATAGAAATGCTAATAATTTATAAAATAATAACTGTCTTAATGTGCTATTTTTTTCAATTTGTTCTCTACTAACGGTTTGCATCAAGAGTCTTTTTTTCTTGCTACTTTATGAGGATTTAGTTTAAAATCAACAAACTATTTAATTCCACTTCGGTAATGTCTGCGCATTCAACGAATATTAACGATTTATTTTAAATTCTAGTTTATCAAAATGTTTCTCAAGGTTTTAGTATGCGTTATAATTTAAAACAAACCCTACAATAATAATACTGATATGTAACATTTTATAATGAAACAACAGTAAAGATGTTTTCCATAGATTAATACAATTTTTAACATGGTTTTAATGGTATTTATGGAGAAAATGAAGTGACAAATATGTTTATTTGATATTACGGTTTGATTTGAATAAAGTTTAAAAAAAAATTGTATATAGATTTTATAAAAGCAAATCATAACACTAGATAATCATACCAAATAGGTTGTATTTAAAAATGTATATGTATCATGTTATAAATTTTAAAAATCTGTTATCTTATTGATAAAATCTTCATTAATATACAAATTATTTAGCCATTTAGTATAATAATCCTTAAGATTGCTATCCATTTCTATTGAATTGGGATCAATAATATTGAATTCGAAACATGCTTTCATTATGAAATAAGCTCGAGAAAATTGTTCATTTCTATGGTAAAATCATCATTAAAAAATATATAATTTACATCATTTACAAGGTGAGAAGTTTTATAGTTTTAGAAAAATTCCCTGAACTAAGTGTTAGAGGTGTGGTTAGATTTTTAATTAAATGAATCATTGGATCAAATTCTATATCAGATTCTATGATCATTCTTTCAATATAATTTAAAAGTTGTTCATTATTCAATAAAGTCTTTTTTTTGATAAATTATAAAATTTAATAATATAATTTTGTTTACTTTGGCTAACCAGAATGATTCATCAGCATAGCCATGCGCTAAAAGATATTGAATAGCATCTGTTGATTTATTTGCAAAACACAATAACTCAACACCTTCTATAAAATTAGTTATTCATAAAAGTTATTATTTAAAAAATTGCTGTTACCAAACACTTTATCTTTAGATATTAGCGATGAAGCTATAAGTTTTAACATTTGTGAGTTGTTACAATCTTTATTGTTATCAAGTAATGAAATTGTAAATGCTCTACATATAAATCATTCTATATTACACTAAGTAGTCATAAAATCAATAATTTATAACTATTTTGTAAAATAATAGTAGTATTAAGTGAATCAAACTATAATCAATAAGAATGGTGATACCTAAGATAATCAACATAGTAATTTGGATCATTAGAATCTGTGGATAAAAGTGAATTGATTGCATCTTGACGCTAAATGAAGTGAATAATTTTAATTAATATGCCACTAAGATAAACAATTAATTTAATTAAATAAAAAAAACTATTAAAGTATTTTTTAATAAAATTAATTTTTTATTATTTTTCTATAAAATAAACTAATTTAAATGTAAATATCAAACAATTATTAATATAATTATAAGTTTATTTAACATACATATATAGACCTTTTTTTATACAAAATATTACATATAAAAATAATAAATACATGGTTGAGAGCTATAAGAGACAATATGCATTCACGTTTTGCTGAGTAATTTTTTGATGGTAAAATTCTACTTATTAGTAATGTGTACCAAAGTTTTAACCTCTAAAACAAATATAGATATATATATACGATAAAAAATGTGGAAAATGGTTTACCTTGAATAATTTTGGTGATATATAACGATCCAATAAGGTATCAATGCCATATCCATATGAGATACTTTTTAACAATTGTTCCTATAAATTTTCAATTATTTTATCGTTATTTTTCATTTAAAATATTAAAAATTGAAATACATGCAAATGGTGATGTCCATTATTATGTTTCAAATACATTGCAAAACTATATGAGACTAATTTCCAAAATGCCATTTCAGTACTATCACCCATGATCCTTAATAAACAACACATAATCAAATGAAAATAAAAAAAAATCACACTCACAATGAGATATATAAAACTCTAGTAACAATAGGAATATTCTGAAATAGTGTTGGATATTTTTTAAATCTAATACAATAGTTAATATGATAATTAAATAAAATTTAAAAAAAAAGACATTTGTTGTAATGTTTTATTCAAATTAGATATGTGCTCTTCCCCAAGTTTCCTGTGTCAAAATTTAACTTAAAATCTATAAAATAATACATTTATGTTTACTCAATATTAAAAAAATTATTATTATCAAAATAGCTGGTGCCAAATTGTGAAGACCAAAATAGTACAGTTTTTAAAATATTTCTGATATGGGGTTGTAATAATGAAGGCAATATGGTTGGTACTAGAATAATAGTAGTACTATAAATATTAGTTATAATTATACTTAAAGTTTGTTGTTCAACCATATTATTCCATGTGTTTGGCATATTTATTGAAAATATAGTAAGACATCCTTCAGTATTAATAGCAACAAGATATTCTTGTGACAACCATCCAATATCCAATGGGTGTAAATGATAAGGTAATCGATAGGTTTTTATTAATTTTTCCTAATATAAAAAAATTTTAATGTATTATTATTTACTAAAAAGAGATTATATAAATAAATTACAGATAAAGCATCCCATAGTTGAAAACATTCCATGAATAATACAATAAAAAAGTAGCATCCCTTTCCTGGTGCAAATAATACTTTTTTTATAGGGCCATTATTTTTCATCGAAAATGTTCTATCAGTTATAATATTTTATACAATAATTAACACATCAAAATAGTTTGATACATTGATTTTCTCAACTTAAAACTCCAAATAGTGATGCTTCCAACAACATCTCCAATAATAAGATAGTCAACTTTCCATGTCATACAAGTAACACTACTAACTGATGGCTAAAAAAATATTTTATTTTATATCATATAAAAATATTCAAATCAATAAATAATGATAATTTTACAAATATATTATATAGTTACTAGTCAATTTATATATCTACTACTAAAATCAAGCTCTTTCACTATAATTAATAAAATGTGTTCTTTTAAACGACTAAATACTACTTTTTCATTTTATAGTTTATTGCATATATGCACAATATTATGATTTTAGAATATTTACATGAATCATTTCTCTATTCAATCTATTTACATCATTACTCCATTTAGAGAATAATTACTACTAAATACAAATAGAATGAACTTATTCATGAATAGTAAAATGTTATTTAAATTTTAATACATGTGTCATCTCTTTTTTATGTATAAAAGTTATCATTGTAATTTATAATAAAATAAACAATAAGCATACATCTAGCTTCATACTCGACTGTTCTACTGGTACATCATTGTCCATCATAAAATGACTAATCACTCCATGTATATCAGAGCAAAATAGATGTTCTCTTATCTATATGGTAAAATTATCATAAATAATATATAGGGTGGTATTTAATAGGAATATTTTTTATTACTAAAATATTATCACGCGAGCTAATTGTTGTATCCCTATTGTTTGATTCCACTTGCTTAGAACTATTTTCTGCTACTTGTTGTCTAATTATTCCACTTGACCATTCCTAGCATTATCAAATATTATCATTTTTATTCATTTAATTAGTTATATCTACACAAGAAGTTATATATGTATTTGGAACATTGTTTAAAAAACAAATAGGATCTAATGACCATAGCTGAGAAGGATGATTTTTAAAAACAACACACATATATTTTCTTTAACATTAATAATTATTTAACAATTATATTTTGATGTTATACCGCATATTTGACACTTTAATAGTGATTACAACTGCTTTTGGATCGGGTGTTGTAATTGGTATATGAGTAACATGGCCTTAATATTATAAAAAATTCCATACTCCATATAATAATATCTTGAATATGAATATATACCTGAATTAATATTTACTATTTGTAGATCGGTATTTCCTACTGTCTCATTTGAATCTTTTGCAAGTATTATCAAGGTTTCCATAGTAACCCACACAATTTTTCTTTTATAAAATAAATTATATTAAAAAAGTTAAATATTGACATACCTAATAGAATGAGTACTAACAACGACTGTTTTGATAACACTACAATGTACAAGATCAATCAATTGAATAGTGCCATTTTTGTATCCTATATATACAAAAATATATAACGATCAAAGTAATTAATCATATAATTAAGATAGAAATCCCAAAAAGATAACATAAAACATGTAAAGATACAAAAAGGTAAAAAAAAACATTTCCAACTATCTTATTGATAAATTTGGATAAAATTTTAATTAGATAAACATAATAATTCTATATAGATAATTTATACAAATGCTATAAATATAAAAAGATTTAATTTAGGTTTTAAAAAATATAATTTTTATAAATTTAATACAATGTCAAATTAATATTAATACTATAATATATGTTTTACAATTATGTTAGTAAATAAATAGTCAATTATAAAGAAATATATGCACTAACTAGAAAAAAGGAATATAATAAACAGTTTAAGATATTTAAAAGATAATTTAATTAATCATTAACTAAAAATTATTCATATCTATCTAGTAATATAAAAGTAATAATATTATATATAAATTTAGATAATAACAATGAAGTTGAATATATGAGTTATATTATATTAATCTATTATTGATTACATACCGACAGCACATATAGGCATGAAAATATTTTGAATACGATATTTCACAATTGGACATACATACATACAAACAGGATTTTCTACTAATGGATTGAACATTTTATTGATCAAAAAAAAACATTGACATTTTTTAGATAATGTTGTATTATCAATATCATCTGTACAAGGTAAAACTGCATTTATATTAAGAAATTGACTACAAATTTTTTATGTTTACATATATATATATATACATATATAAATGGAGAAAATGATATAATAATTAATGATGGATATACTTGTTTAAAGTTTCATAAGAGCATACATTTCTATTTTTTAAAATATGAAAGGTGATGGTTCCATCGCTACAAAATAAAGCTGTATCCAATTCATTAACAGGATTAAGTAAAACACCATAGCAAAATTGCGTAGAAGAAAGTCTAAGGTTGTGTGATGAAGCAATTTGACACAATTTGTAATGTGCTTGGTTATCGTTTACTTTTTCAACTTGCTGATATATGATGGAAGAAGGTAGTTCATTGTTATTTTCTTCAACATTAATAGTATCAATACCAAAGCTAATAGTTTTTTTTCCAACATACAACGAAAGCGAACCTTTATTTGTAATCATTAAGACAGCATCTCTACTTCGATATGGTAAAATTTGAATTGTACGGGAATCAATACGGAAAGAGTAGACAGCTACGTAAAATTTCATGTCTACAACTACCGCATGATTGTTAGTTATTAACATAATAAAATTTCTAACACTCATATAGTATACTATGGAAACGATTTTTTCACGAATAATCTGCTCATTATTATTTTCTCTAAAATTTACTCAGTAGGTAAATAAAAATTATTGCATTGCAATAAATCATTCATATTAAGTTTATATATTAATCATGTGTATATAGTAAATACTTTGTCGATAAATTTACAGTGTCATTTTCTTTACAGATATCACTATATTGAAATCCTATGTAAATCTTATCTGTCACAAAACAACTAAACTTTTCTTGATTTAAACCTTGCCATTCTTGAAACCAAAAATCAGTGTACACTAAAAAATAGTACAATAACTTCTATCATAATTTGAAAAAAAAAATTTATTACCAGTAAGCTTTGCGTTATCATTTGGATTAATTGATAATGAAAGGACATTATCTGATGAATGATGCTTCCATAACATCGCTCCTGTTATATAATCCCACAAAATGAAATTACAGTTATTAGACAATGTTAATAAGGTGTATTCTTTAGAAGACAAAAATTTTACCCAACATATTGAATTAATGGGTGAATTTTTGTCACTCATTTGTGATATAAGAGAAGATGAACCAACATCATAAATAAAAATGTCACCAGAATTATTACCAAAAGCTATAACAGTCAAGGAAACGCATGAACTTTGACATTTTATTGGATTAGGTGCCCATTTTAACTTAAAATAAATTTTTAAATCAATCAAAAATGCCATTTATTTTTAGTTAATATTATATCTAAAACTATTAAATTGAATATATTACAGTGGTTATCAAATGTTGAGAGTAGGTAATTGTTTTAATAACTTGTACAGTTTCTGGATCTATTATAACAACATTTGAATGACAACCGTATCCAATCAATCCACTATAGCTCCTAAATACACAAATCAGTTGGATAATATCTTAAAATATCCATTTATGTTTCTATTATAGTAAAATTTTCATCCACCCAACTACTGAATTTAATAAATATTTACCAATCTTGTGAATTTCTATTCAATTCATGTAAAGATCCTGGTAGAAATCCTGGTTGAATTTTTATTTGCTCACATTCAAAGTTCATGTTTTTATCAGTTTATACACAGCGAATAACAATTATATACTTTCGTTAACTTACGATCTAGGATTTGCTTAGTAGATTTACTATTGACTTTAACTCTTCTTTGTTAACTCTCATGTATTTGATCTCAAATCTAAGAGTAATTTATTTAAAATTAAGTTGCTACTAGCAACCTAATTAACAATGTAGTAACATGCGTCTATCACTAGGGAATTAATTGCAGTTATACACTACCCATTAAGGGTAATTACCTATGTATCTGTTAAAAATTGTTCTAAAATTTGCTTTTAAATCTATCATTATCCATTAAAATTTTAAAGAATGTATAAGAAATTTTTATCAATCGCTAAAATATAAAATAAACTGTTTTTATATATAATTAAATAAGGATTTTTAATTTAAAAATATTCCTAACCTAAAATTTAATTTTATTAAAAATAAAATGAAAAATTGTTTCTATTTCATTGTTTTAATTTAAATTTACATGTTTAAGGCTGAATGATTATATTTTCAAGGTTGCTCCGATTTCAAAGCCCACGCCTGCGTGCATATTTAAGCTGATCATCTTATACGATTATCCCATTAAAATCCACGCCCTCTACTATTAGAATACAAACAACCATAAAATTATCATTATTTTAGCACTAAAAATAGCTAAAATAGGGCTATGTTACATTTTAAAACAAACACCAAAAGACCATGTTAAAATTTGTCAACTGTAGAATAATAATACATTCTATAAGAATATAGATATTATTTATTCACTAAAAATAAATTTTTTAAATTTTATATAATGATTTAATAATCAAGAATATATAATTTCAATTAATTAAGCTAAAATTTTATTCGATTAAACGTTAAATGTTAAAAAAATAAACGCAACATTTTTCAAGTCCATACGAATAACTGGTATTTTGTTAATGCTCGGTAATTACCGATTTTTAATGATAGAGGTTATTGATAGTGATAAGATCACCAGAATTCATACTACTACTAATATGTTATAAATATGGTTTAGTTGAAATAATAAATTATTTATGTTGGTTTTTATATCCATACATAATTGGTAACAGATTAGGTAAAATAAATATTAATTAAAAATTTATACTCCATAGTTTTTTGTGCCTGAACTTAATATAAGGAAATAATATAATGTTTTAAGTTTTTTTTTGGAGTTAGGTTATGCTGACTCATCAAAAGTGTGATGTTATTTACACTTTGATATCACAAATATACTCTAGATTATCCATGAATGATATTTTAAAGGGATTTTAAATATCAAATTTAATAATCTAAATACATTATAACTGATAAGACATTAGTGAACATTTAGTTAAAGTGTAAAAAATTGTATTAAAAACAATAATCGGTACATCGTGGACGTAAAGTTTAAATAAGTCGTTAAAAGTCGTGTTGGTAGTTATTAAATTGAATGCCGTCCAACAAACTTTTCAAGTAAGAAAATAGCCTATAATGAGATTTTTAAAATCAATAAAAAATTAGAAAGGTTAAATGATAAATAAAAAAATATTCAAAGTCTAAAATTATATAATAAAATACGATTTCTGATGAAATATGATTTTTTATATGATGCTAAAATGTAAAAGTAGATCAAAATAATGAATAATTAAATTAAAGTAGTGAATTAAATGCATAAAATATTTGAGTAGATAATTGTTTGGATGTAGTCACAACAAAAGCTATTACTAAAGATAATCTCCTGACAAACCCACATGTATTTATAAAAACGCTTAAAATAATTTTTCACGTCATTAAATTGCAATAGTAGTTAAAAAAATATTATTTAAATGAGTGAAGGGCGTGTTTAAAAATTTTTTGGAAAATTTACGTGGTAATATTTGTTTAGTTATCCATTGTATTATAAATCGTATTAAATTTGTTATCAATATGATATTGGTAAATGATTACAATACGAAATTTTAATATAAAAAGTGAAATAATGTGTAAGGACTATTTACAATTTTTTGACACTATTAATTACACGGATTTACGATCGTTAAATAGCGGGCAAATCGTAATGGAGTCTCGAATTTCAAAGTTACCACAAGATGTAATTGATAGGATTGCTGCCGGTATTTACATTGGAATTATTTTTTTTAATTAAACTGTTTTTTGCTATATTTAAACGATTTTTTTTTGTTTCATCATCAACAACTACCCTATTAAAATCATAGCAACTAATAAAAAAATGGGATTTTATTTAAAAAATTAAATTTTTGATGGTTCTACTACAAAATATCATTATTTCTATAATTAATTTATAAAAAAAGGTGAAATCATCCGGCGCCCAGTGGATATTGTGAAGGAACTACTTGAAAATAGCATTGATGCGGGTAGTACCAACATATCAATTGTAGTGGCTGATGGAGGTTTTAAAATGATAAAAATTCAAGATAATGGGTGTGGTATACATTTGGATGATTTGCCACTTTTGTGTGAACGTCATACTACTAGCAAATTAACATCATTTGAACAGTTGATTGGTGTCAATTCATTTGGTTTTCGTGGTGAAGCACTTGCTAGTATCAGTTTAGTTGGCCTTGTTACTGTTATAACAAAAAGGACAAACAATAATCCGTCGGATTATGCATATACTGCTAAGTATATGATTGTGTTCTTTTATCGGCAATTGAAACTATATATTGTTAATCTGTAAATTTTTAGGTATGAAAAGAATAAATTAATAGATTCTCCAAAGATATGTGCTGGAAATTATGGTACAACAATTACTGTAGAACAACTATTCATTAATGATCCAATAAGATTGCAATCAGTTAGAAATTTTAATGATGAAACTAAAAAAATATTGGATTTAGTAGCTCAATATGCACTTCATTATTGTGGGCATATTGCATTTACTTTTAGAAAATGTTTATCACCTGTTCCAGATATTAAAACATTTTATAATGTTTCAGATGGAGAAAGTAGTAAATTACTCATATCACGTAAAAAGGAAATTATTAGAATGTTGTTTGGAATTGATAATTTGGAGTTACTATGTGATTTACAGGTTTCGTGTGAAGATACATTATTCATTTGCAATCTTATTATTACACATCCTGATTACTATGGTAAAAAAGCAAAGTCCATTATCTTTATAAACAATCGATTAGTTGATTGTAAATTATTAAAAGATGCCTTAGAAAATCTCTATAAACAAATATCACCTAAAAATGCTAAACCTTTTATTTATGTTGATCTTAATCTTTCATCAAATACTATTGATGTTAATTGTCATCCAAATAAAAAAGATGTCATATTTTTAAACTCAGCAACTATTATAGGAAAAATTGTTGAATATGTTAATAATAAGCTGAGAGAGCTTGTACAACACAATTTTTTGAACGCAGAACAAATTACAAATGTACTTGAGTGTACTTCTTCGAGACCTGCTAAGTGGTTTCCTAAGAATGATATAAAATTGACAGAAAAAAAACCTGAATCAGCTTCTATTCTAACTTATCTTCCTGAAATTTCTAAAAAAACGGAATATTCATGTTCTTCACCCATAAGATATTCAAATAAAGGTATTCATTTTAATAGTTTTCTAATGCAATCTAAATTATTCCTTAAACAAACATTAATTAAATTTTATTGTTGTAGAGAATATAAATAATATGGAATCAACATTACCGAAACCTTGTATAGGTGATGATTCTCACATGGATTTATCATTTAATGAAGCAGCTAGTAATAATATTGCAGCCACTATGTCAACATCCACACCTAGCCAGGGCAAGTATATGGTACGAACGTGTCCATCCAAACAACGATTACAGTCATTTTTTGAAAAATTACCCACATCATTAAGTTCACCTCGTGACCAGGACGCATCGATTACTTCCTACAATCAAACGGTAAATATTTTACTTTTATTTTATTACTATTGTAGGTTTTTATAATATAATCAGTTGGTTATCCATATGATTTATCAGCTATTAAAATCATATATATTTATATGTATATATATAATATGTTTTTGAATAAATTATTAAGTACAATTAAGCTTAGGGAAACCACCAGTTTATTGTATCATTATTTTTTCTACAAACCTTATTGACAACTATTTTATTTACTATATAGCATAATGTATCTACACTATTTACTGTTTATCATTGAATTAAATCGATATATATATACTACCTTTATTTTTTTTAACAATGTATATTTTTTTTAAAATTTATTTAACAAGGATGATGGAAGGAATAATACTGTCTCATCAAAAAACTCAATGAGTCATAATACTTCGATCAAAATAAACAACAGTTGCATCATTCCAAAACTATGTGTTGAGTTTAGCTATTTACGAAATGATATTATTCTTAGTAGTTTAGAAGAATTACAAGATAATATCACAGGATCTGCATGCTCTTTTCTTCAAAATTTGATAAAAGAATGTATTTTTGTGGGGCCTATTAACTTTGGAAGTATTATTATACAACATAATATCATGTTATATCGAATTTCTCTTTTAAAAATGCTTCATAATTGTATCTATCAAGTAATATTTCTTCAATACTAAAAGTACTATAATATTTAAATTTAGTTGATTATTAGTAACATTGGTAACTTTGATTATGTTTGTTTAAAGTTACCTGTTCCATTGGGAAAACTGTTAAATAATGCTGATGAATATCAAAGGTTAACTCCATCACAAAATTTTATTCTTACCAATTCATCACAATATACCACTACCACTGGTAAAGTAAATACATTGGAGGATCTAATGAATTATACCACTATGTTAAACGATTATTTTTCAATTGATATAACAAATACAGGCTTCCTTTGTAAGATGCCATACATAATAAATGGGATAGATATTGATCCTAATATGATTCCATTTTTTATTGTTTATCTTGTTCGTTATGTATGTTCATTATTTTACTTTTTGTATGAAAATATTTCAATTTAATTAGATAAATTATGATGCAGAGAAAGAATGTATTGATAATATAGCTAATCTTTTGGCCTGGTTATTGTCTAAAAGTTTACAAACTCAATATTATACAAAAGCTGAGCCTTTTTGGAGAGATTTTGTTGAAATATCATTGTTTCCATTTATAAGAGAACATTTACAACTCACTACAACAATGGCATCGGACTCCACTTTTTTGGTCCTCTTAACCAAATTACCAGATCTATATAGAGTTTTTGAAAGATGTTAATCATTTGTTAATTTTTATTATTTACTATATACTTTTTTTTAAATGCAACACTATGTATAATATTTGATATACCATTTTGAATAGATAATAAAAAAGTAGAGAGTCATTTTTACTACTTGTAAAGATGTATCTTATGCATACATATCTGTATTTTAGCAAGGTAAATTTTGTGGCTAGATATTTTATTATTTTATAAATAATTTTTCAGTATATAGCAGACTATTATATTAATCGTGTGATTCAAGTTTATAGCATTAAAAAAATTAAGTTATCTAACAAGTAAAAAGTCAGTCTTTATAATTTTAGTTTGTATTTAAATAACCATAGATTATTATTTAATAAAGCTAATATGTCATTCGTATAATAAAGAAAAACAAATGTGAGTATTTCATAGATATTGATTGATTTTATGATTGATTATGTATTTTATAGAGTTTTTTTGTATATTTTAGATAATATCCAACATATACCATTAAAAAATAACATAATCATATTATAACACTCATAATAAAATATTTTATTTAATATATTCCCTCCATTTATGTTTAATTGGCAGTATATTTATGAAATTCACAATTGATTTATAATAATCTATATAAATATTTTTTAAATTATAAAATAACTATCATATAATTATTTTAATACTAAAAATTGTACGTATGTATTGGTTTAATAAACATAACTACTTACTCCATCCATTATAGTGAATTTTGTGTATAAATATAGGGATATTATTATTATAAAAATAATAATTTAATTGTTTAAAATTTTATTATATATTTATTAAATATTAATATACTTTAAGAATAAAAATTAAATTATAATTATATATTTGAATTAGTTTTTAAATGTTTATGGTATCAATAGTTAATAATATATGTTAGATGTTGGATACTATTATATAAGTTTAGTGGTTTATAATGATTTATTTAAAAAATATATCAAAAGAACAGTTCTGCCTTATAGAAATCATAAAATTAAGTGTGAATTTGTTTAGTATAAATTTATTGATCGTTTAACATAGTTATAAGTAATAATTAATTGAAAAAATACATTAAATATACTTTTAATGATGGTTTTATAGTGTGCAACAAATAATAATGTAATATAATTGATACATACACAAGTAAACAATGGTCAACATCTTTTGTTCTATATGACCGCGCAAGACCTATAATATAAATAGTGGAATCGTACATAGTTAGGTTGATCATTTTTTTATACCAATGTCAATGCATAAAAATACTATATCTGGTTCAATGCGTCCAGATGGAACTCGTAGGAAAGATATTCAAATAAAACCAGGTTATGTAAATCAAGATGAGGTGCCCAAGTAGATATGTTATATTAGGTGTGATTGAGGTTTTTTTGAGCTAACGTAGATATGTAATACCACAAAGAAGGAATGTGCCACATTATCATATATCTCAAATGAATCCCATTAACACAACTGCACCTGGTCCATTTATTCAACAAATATTAGTGCCAGCTATACCAGTTATTATTAATCCTATGATTAGTGGTGAAAATATGATAGAGATGCCAATTCCTGTAGTAAATAATGAAAAAAAACGTTTAAAAAGACTAACAAATAGACAATCTAAGGTGAAACAGGAACTAGATAACCAACAAGATTTATCACTATCGAATACTCCGTCATCTATTGATCAACTAACTAGTTTGGTATGTTAATTCTTATTCAACTAATTATTAATTTAGTATTTGTACATTATAATACACTTTATGATTTAATTATAGATGTCATCTATAACAATCAACAATAATCAAACAGTACAAAATTCAATTTCTCCAAATAATGGTATACTATTTAATTGTTATTTAGTGAGAACATATAGTATAGTAATTGTTATTTAGTTGGACAATCTAATATAAATGTAGATAAAGAATTAAGAAAATTGAGAAAAAAATTAAGACAAATTGAAAAATTAGAAGCTAGACAACAAAATAATGATCAAACTTTACAATTAAATAATGATGAATTAACTAAATTAAAGTCTAAAAAATCTATAATGGAACGAATTTCTCACCTTGAGTGTATGGAAAAGGTTACATACACATCTAAATAGTATTATAGTTAGTGATTTTTTCTTAGTTTGTATGAGTATATCTTTGTTACATTGTTTTCATTTGATCACATATATCATATGATATATATTTATGCTGATGAATTTTTTAGTTGATCTTCCAAAGTGATAATATTTTAAATAATTTAACACTCACTCACTGATAAATAACATGTATAACACATGATTTTTTAAAACACGCTTGCGCGAACACTTGATAATAACAATAGAAATAATTACGATCTTAGTAACCGTTATAATTGATGCTCTACTAAAATCATATTAATAGAATAATTATATATATATATTTAGATTTATATATTGATATGATAATTTGTATAATTTTATTATATATTTTTATATAGTATAAAGTATGACATAGGTATTGGTATTTGCCACCTTAATAATATCACATTATTAAAGGATTATACAATTAGTTAATTAAATCTTGTGTCCCATTGTAATTGATTATTTATGCTTATGAAAGGTGTAGTCTATTTAAGTGTATTAGTCGTTATTTTATTAATCAAATGGCAATTGAATTGGTGTCAACCAATACAGTCTATACCTATAACAAACCAACATATCAATCAAGTATTTTTTATTAACTGTAATGTGATTGTATGATTGATTGGTTTATATTGATAACTAGAAATTTGGTATATTGCAAGATGTTGTTCAAGGTATAGTGAAAGAAATGATTACTAATAAAATTGAATCATATCGTTATTCTAATTATGATGTATATAATAACATGTCAACTGTTAAAAAATATAAATGTACATGTATATATTAAAATGTTTGGAAAATAATGTCAATTATATCTATATAATATTTTTTTAATAGATTTTAATTTGAATATGGACAAATGGGTTTGTTTTCATGTTATTTTACCTACATACATTAACAAATATAAAATAATTACTATATATGAAGATGTTATGTGCTCAAAAGTATCTTAATATATGATGAGAAAGATACTTTTATTAACATTTTATATATAGTATGAGAATAATAATAATAATAACCAAATTTATGTATATATGCATCATTCTATTAGATATATGATTCCAATTACTATAAAATGTGTTGAAAATTCAGCTTTATCGGTTATACAAATTGATATAGATCACATGAATAAAACCCTATCAAAATATTTACAGTTGACCATAGCACTTAATAGTAATATTATTTAACTGTAAAAATCAAATTATATTCAATATGATTTAATTGAATATTTTAGTTTTTAAAAAAGATAAATTCTCAATTGATTTTTTGTACAATTTTGATGAATTTTTTGTCTATTACATTAAATTTAAATCAAATCATACAATAAATAAAAATCAATTAGATTCATCTCATAAGATAAACTACCTTAAATGGAAAGATGATTGTAATTATAGAAAAGTAAATTTAAATATATTATTATAGTATTTTTTAATTTATAATTAGTCCTGTTGTATGGTAAGCTTTAATGTATCATTAAAGGAAGTTGGATGGCATGAAGTTATTGTTGCTCCTAAACATCTACCAGTGACAATGTGTATTGGTGTGTGTAATGAAAATTACATATCGTTTGATGTGAATATACTTTTACTACAACAACTTAGAAGAATGTATATTTTATCAAAAAATCCTAATCTTAAAACTACCACTAATATGTATGGTTGTTGTGCACCTCTCTCTTACACTAAAGTTGGTATTATTTATGTGAATCCAAGTAACCAACTTCAACATGCTTCTATTGATCTTATTGCTGATAATTGTGCATGCTTATAATAACATCATTTTAAGCTTTTTTTCTTCTTAAATTTTATTTAAATTGCTTGAATGTATTATTATTTTTGAATATAATCACGTGATCCAATACTATATCATAGTAATGTGAAAAACATTTTTTAATTCTTATTAGTCTTATTTCAATAAAGTATGACTTAAATTAACTATTTAAAAATATAAATTACTGTAGAAATATGTCAACTTTGATTTTAAAATGGTTTACATAAATCAATTTAACAAAAATAAATAATAATATATTAAATAGGATGAATAGTGATTAATTAATTTTATTTTAAAGAATCTAACACATTGCACATAAATATAAACACATAATTCTTTTATTTATTTTCAATTTAAATATAATTTTTTTTTACTAGAAAATTATAAACCCCTGACAAGTATATATTATTGTTGATGTAATATATCCAAAAGTTATTATTTTTTATTAATAGCTTTTAAAGCTGCTATTTTATTGAATAATATAGATTTTTATATAATCATATCAATCTGTTTTAATTTTATTAACATACTATTGATTACACTTAATGAATTAATTTTTCTAAATATAGTAATAAATTTACTTAGATTATGGCAAAAACAAACAAAATAGTTAGGCTACAGTTAGTTTTATAATTAATATCTTTATACAGCTATTTATTCAAATTGTATATTACCAAATTCTGAAAACATTTCATCTATATTTATATAAAATATAATAAAACTAACAGTCGATAATAAAACGACTTTATAGTAAAATAAAGATATCCCCATTAACATAGATGAAAATTATAGATAAAAATATATATAAATATTTGTATGAGTAAATCTATCAATTAACAATGTTTTAATGTGTAAACATATAACTTTATAGAGATAATAAAGACAGTTATTCATGCATTTTTGAAAATTTAGCTATATTATGATAAAAATTTATGTATATACTTTATGTGGCAATTTACCAATATAATAAATTTATATGGTGTATAAACAAGCAAAAAAAAGTTAGAATAAACTTCATACGTTATATAATCATTTAATATAGTTTTATTATAATATTAAATAGTAAATATGAAAGACTAAACTTATTATCCTTCATATAGTATGCTTTGTAGCTAAAATTTTAAATACACATTATAATAAATCATCATAATAATCATTAATTCATGAAATTTAAGTTAATTTTTATATAGTTTTATTAAAATAGATACATTTGATTGATAGTCTGTAGGATAATAGGCGAAAATAACGAGTAGTTTTAAAATCTTTGAGTTGTACCGATTTTTTACGAAATCTTTACTTGGATTAAAGCAACAACAATGCGATTGCTGTTTGGTGAAAAATCATCCATATTTTTTATTATTGTTGGTTCATTTGGAATTGTTTTTATGGTAGTTTATATATATGTTTTACATTACTGTAATAATGTATAGGGTGTGATAGGTTTGTTATTCTCAATGCAATCTGGAACCCTCATACATGATATACCACACAATAATAAACCTCTTTCTGAAAGATACCATGATGTTGCAATGTAAATTTTATATTATTTTTTAAATTATAGTTTAATAAAATCTAGGAGATGCTATATAAATGTAGCGATATGGTTAATTATTACTGTCCTTTCCGTATGTCAACTAATACTCATTAGATGTGGATTAAGATTCATATAGATTGACCTTTTTTTCCATTTTATACATAAAATTGTATTTTATAAAAATAATTTTTCTATTTTTTATATTAATATAGTCTGTTTTTTCTATATTTAATAAATGTTATTTATTTATTTTAGAATAACATATGTATATATATACTTGTATTTTAATGTTTTTTTAAAATTATTCTTGATAGAAAATTGATTATGATAAATGTATATCAAATGTCAATGATATAAAACGTAGTTTTTAAAAATATGCTTTAACTTATATAATACTGTTTTATTTATACTTTATAATGATTGTTTAATATTAAAAAAAATATCGAAAAACTTATAGCGAACCCTATGTATTTCAAAATATCATAGTTACTAAATGATCAAATGATAGTCTAAAATGTAAATAAAAATGTGAGAGAAAATCTTTTGACTATAAAATACTACTTCATGATATAAGGTCTCGTATTCTCTAAGAAATATTTACAATAAACAACCAATGGAATATTAATATTACCGTTAGATTTAATAAATTTGATTAATAAGAAGATATTCATATTTATGAGCATGCATACCTTATATTTATTTCTTATTATAAGTAAAAAAGAAGCGAATCGTGCTATTAAGAGCTTACTCATGCAAAGCAATAAATAGTATATAACTATTGGGTGAGAATTGGTTACACTTCTAAGTATTAAAAACCATGTAAATAAATAGAGTTTTTTTATCCTTAAGACTTGTTATGTTATTTAACAAGATAAAAGATGATTATATCAGTAATAAATAGTTATTTAACAAAAAAGAATATGAATTCATTACAATATCTAATTACATAAAAATGACATTGAATTAAATAACAAGAGCCATCACATAACGATAAAAATTACTTAATAATTAAAAGGAATATACTTGATTACATTTTTTTTGCTATTTCATGTAATGGAGAAATAGGCTGGGGCATTCTTTTAGATTTCAATCTAAGGTCGATATCGTAGAAAGTATACTTGTTATGAGTGTAATATTCACCACACTTATATTCATTATATTTTGAACGTATCTTTGATTTTCTCAATATGTCAGTAGTATTTTTTGTAGATAACATTAATCTAAAGACTTTCACATTATCCCCTAACACCATTTAAATTTATTCGTTATCGGCTACAATCGTTCGTACTATATATTATTTGATCAATGTCTAAATAATTTTGGTCTAAATTATATATATATACATTCAAATAAATTTTATATTTATTTGGTTATTGTCACATATTTAATATAAGGATATTACTGTGTAATTTTTTATTTTTAATATTCCGATTACGTCATACTTTGTTAATATTTCAATATTATACTTTGTCTCAATAGTTCTTAATAAAAAATTTTATGATAATTATTAACTTTATTTTTAATGACTTAATGTACTTATAAGACATCAAACATCTCACTTTACACATGAGAATTTAAGAAAAGCAAGAAAATCGCCTCTAAATTAAAATAATTTTGTTTCTAGTTTAAATTATTTAATGTATTAATGATTAAATATTATTTTTTATCGTAAAAAAGTAATTTATATTACCTAAACTGTTAATAAATAATGAAATGTTACACATTTTAAGTCATATATGCTTTTATTCTGGTTATTTAATATATCATTTCATACTGTATTTCTAAAAACTTTTCTTGTATTATAATTAGTTTAGTTAAATTTATAACAGAAAAATTAAGAAAGCTCATATAAAAGCGTAATTTAATAAACAAATCAATTAATGTTAGAAATCCATATACATGAAAAAATATATGGTATTGATTTAGTTAAATAAACAATAGTTTTAATTTGCTTAGTTTAAATAAGTCAAATAGCTTAAAATGTGCTCATATCTACTTTTATATTATAACATGCAATTATAAACGAATGGTACTACTATATAAATATGGATAGACACTTACAAGTGTTTAAAAAATCATTCCATCTTGTATTATTGCAAAAAATATTGTAATAGGCTATTTGTTTTAATATTTTACTACTTAAATAAAATTATTCAATAAAGCTTTGATAATAAACATTGGAAAAGTTAAATAAGGTATATGCTATTTATTTCATTTATTATAGTATAATTGATATTTTATAAAGTAATATAGGGCTTGGAATGAAAAAAAAATTCAATATAAATATTTATTTTAATTAAAATGAGTATTCTAAAACAATTTTTGCCTAGTATTAGCTCATTGACTTAGGTCCATTTTAATCAGAATTGTTATGAAATATTTAGAGAAATTGTTAAATACAGTAGCTTTCATAAAATAGCTATTATTTAAAGATAAATGATATTATACTCATTCTTAGAATATATATATTTAATCTGTGATGTCTCGATAAAATGTTAAAAAGTATAAATTAATGTTACTGAAAACTACACTTTTATATAATTAATTTGAGTATGAATGCAAAAAACATTTTGGATCATATTATCGGGGTTTGTATGTTTTACTTGATTATATTAAAGATAGTATATTCTTTTAATGATTTTGTTTAAATAGCTAGATTAGTATCAACTAATATGAATTTAACTAGAAAAGAAAGCTAAAAAAACTGTTTTAAGACAATATTTTCATGTCTATATATGCATTTTATTACGAAAATCTAAAATCTTTCCGTGTTTGTTTACAATTATGGTAAAAAAAATTGTCTTATTTATTCTATATATAAGTAACATTCATTAAAATTAGTTAAAAAAAAATAAAAATTTAAATATACTTTTATAACTATATTTTATAAAGATATTATAAAAAAATTGAGAATAATTACTAGATATTATATTGGTTAACCGAAACATCATGAATAACAGCTATATATTTTATGTTGTAATGATGGATAATGCGATGAAAGCATCCATTTCAGCATAAAATTAAAAGATATTAATTGATTTTAATTTTTTTAAAATATCTAAAAAATAGCATTACATTTAATCCAACGAAAAATTATTAATCTTTATTTATATATCTTCTATATTAAATTTATAGTAATAATAGAGAAATTCATCATAAATTTGTAATATTTGTATAAAATTTATCATCATTTTTAAACAAATAATTAATTTATACTAAATTAGATGCATTAATAAAAATATATGTACAATCCAATTTAAACCACATATTTCTAGCATATATATAATATATCAGCTACTTTATAAAAAACATTTGACCATTATACATTAAATTCTCCATATAGTTATAAAAACTTATATCTATGTATATAAATACATACATACATACATATATATATATATATATATAAATTTGAAAGTGTTTTTAATATCATTAAAACGTTACTTTTGAAAGCATGGTTGCCATAGACTAAGTACATTATTAAAAGTGGTTGCCATCATCATATAAGTAGGATTAAATTTTACATTACAATTTGATGCAAATGGTATCCATCTCTCATTTTTTTCATGTATATTAAATGTTTCATTTTTAACACATGGTGTTTTGAATGTAATATCATGGATTTTATCAGCAGACCAAGCACTTATAACTCCAGAAATGTTATCATTTGGTGAAAACCCAACTATATATTGCGAATCAGAACTAAAAGTGAAACCTATTCTAGGTAATAACTTAACAAAATGGTTTTCCTTATTTTTGGGTATACGACGTAGTTCATCTAGAGTTAGTGCACCAGGAAGAGGAAATACTTTAGTAGCAATTGTTTCACCCTAATATATTATTCTATGTATATATTTATTCATAATACCTATATACTTTATATGAATCAATAGTATGAATAATACAATCATTATCATTGGCAAGAGCAACAAAAATATATTTATCATTTAAACTACTTTCTAGAGCCAAACAATGTGATAGAGGTTTGTTTTGTACAACTGAAGTAGAAGTTTCTCCATCACAATGTGTCTTAAAGTTAATGACCGAAAATGGACCATCTTGATATTTTCTTATGTCATACATTTTTATAGTATCAAGTCCAGACACTGTTGAAAATACTAGACCTGTAGAACTAATAGATGTACATCGAGGATAGCTATATGCATTTAATTCACCCTAAATATTAATTAAATGTAACAATTGAATTCTATCCAATAATGAATAGATTTTACATGATGTTTTGGATTTCTAAGATCCCAAAATTTCATTGTATTGTCCATTGAAACTGTTATAAATGTATCACAAACTTTCGACGGTATCACATCATACACAACATCAGTATGACCAGAAAAATACCTCAAATATGTATTTGTATTTAATTGTAAATATCTTACATCATGATTTAGTTTTAAAGAAGTATGAAGTATACAATTGCTTGATCCAACAGCTTTTACACTTGAACATCCATATTTACAAACACGAGTAGACAAAAATGATTTTGCTTTATGACAGTTATATAATTCAATATTATTATCAGTAGCAGCGATTAATATGGAACCTTCATGATGAAAATCAATACTATTTAATTGTTCTTTATGAGTGAATGCTATCAAAGGTTTAAATGAAGCAAGCACTGCATCATCCAACTTCATTGTCATGCGTACAAACAATAATTGCAATTAGTATGCGCCAATTGTCATGCGCGTGGTTTAATTATTTAAAATCACTAGGGATTCAGAAGTAACTCCATATATCTAAAATTCCTGTAAGCATTATATTTTTTATACTATTCATGTAAGTAAAGTAATTTTTATTAAACACAAACTATATAAACTATTAATATATTCATGGTAGCTAAAAGTACAGAATAAAATATGTTTAAAGCAACTTTTATTATCTCATAAACAGAATTTTTTGGAAATCACATCATTTTTACTATAAATATATTTATAAAATTCTTTTATAAGCAACTATTGAAGTAGTATTTTTACATTATTTAAAGTATGCAAAACTTTCAAATGAATACACTCTTTAAACTCAATTCATTTTTATATAATATATAATAGGTTTGCTAATAATAAATATGTGGCATTAACTCTTATCTATTCTTAATTGGATAAAAGCTTGACAAATTCTTAGTATCTTTATGTATTACAATCTTCATCACATTACACGATACATGGCTGTACAAACCAAATTTTTCAATAGAAATCATTTTCAGTATGTATTTTAAAACTTAAAATGTTTAATAATTTGTATATTTGAAGTTATTCTATTTGAACTGATCAATTAAAATTAAATTGAAGTTCTCTCGTCATAAATAGGCTCATATGATACCCATTATAGAGATAAATAAATTAAATTTTAAAAGAATAATTATATGATTAATCTATCGCTTCTTAATGAATAAAAAGGCATATTTCTCCTTCAGATTATTATATGGACATCACAGAACCTATTCTATTAAACAATGACCAAATCTAATAAATCCCTCATAAACACATTAATATTAATGAAACTATGTTATAATATAAATGATTTATTTTATTATAAAAAATCAAACATACCAAATATTACAAATGTATGGCCTACCTTGAAGATTCATACCTTTCATATATTTAAACAGTATAAATTGAAAATTTTTCTTTAATATAATAGAACATAATACATATATAACAAAAATAATTATCACTTTAATCAATATAATAATGCTAGATATTCAAATTTAATATAACAAGAATATCTAAAGGTATATCGCAACCTAATAATTAGAAATAGATGCAAAAATAACGTCTAAAAACTATAAGCAACTTCTCATTAAAAATTAGTTAATTATAATAAAGATCATCTGAATTATAAAAAAGATAATTACAGTAAAATTGAAAAGGGCCACATATAAACGATGAGTAAAAGTTGATATGATGGTAAATATTTAAAAATTAACGACAATATTGAAAAGAAGGTAAATTTATATGCATCACAAATATTTATATTACATGAATAAGTTGATAATGATTTGAAACTAATATACTATTAAAGGAATCTATATTTAATATATTATTTAAAAAATAGATAAAATGAATTGAATACAATGTATAAATAGTCAAAAATAGAATTTAAATAAAGTTTAAAAATATACACGAACAATGTCATAAGATAGATGAAATTTTTTATCAACTGGACAATATATACCTGAATTCCTTGTAACATTAATGTTCATATCGGTAAATGCCTTTTTCTATATCAGACGTAGAATAGGCAAAAATATATAAATTACATCTAATGTGGCTAGATATCCACATGGTAGAAGTACGGGGTAGCTATCTTCATTGATAATTGAACCATCAGTAGGCGAAAAAATAACAGATTTGTTAAGTTTAGTAGCTGCAATGTGTGGAATGATATTAATCAAGTGTGGATCACAACATGGACATTTACAGGATACTTTTCCGCATTCACTTTAATGAATGATATTAATAAGAGGTTGTTATGATTTCATGTAAAATACTATGTTTTGAATGAAGCAAGGCCAACTTGAATTAATACTTGTAGTGTTGAATATTTATCTAAACTGAAATATTGAAGAACTAGATTGCACATAAGACACTTCAAATAATCCCAAATATAATCTTCAGACAACATTGGTAAAACTGTTTTATCTTTTTTATTTCTTAGAACCCATTTAACAGCTTCTTTTAAAATATGTTCAACATTTTTTCCAGTATAAGGTGATATATTATTTCTCAAAAAACTACATATTTATACTAGAGTGATTTGACAAAAATACCACGTAATAATCACCTAAGAGCATCTTCAGTTGATTGCTGGGTCAATATTTCATTAAATTTTGTCATTTGGAATAATGTAAATGTAATTTGCTATTATTAGTATAATTTACATGTATAATATATAAAATTTAATAAAAATACATAATTTGAAAGGTGACCTATTCTTTCATAATTCTTTTTTAGCCAATTTAAACATGGTTTAATAGATTTGTTTGATAGTGATTCATTAAAATAAACCAAAAGATCATGAACTTCAAATTCTACTAAATCCTTAATGGAATTTATTAGTGTTTTGTTAAATAAATACATCCATTTAACGGAATTTACTTTTATTTTATACTTGTTGGCTAACATAAGTGCAGTATTTTTGTATCCAAATTGTAGTAGATGATTAGCTACATGTCTGTTGACATAGCGTATGAGAGAACTCGACAATGTCTCACAACTTTTAGAAGTAGTTTCCTCTGAAAACACACTTGGCATATTGGTAGCATGTCGAATTCTCCTACTGAGTTTTCTAACGCTAAGCATTGTTTTCAGTGTTTCACTTTTATACTATAATATTTTTCAATAGGTTACAAGAATCTCAATACAACACAAAACATTATACTTCTTCATTGAATTTTTCTAATACTTCAATGTGCCTTTTGATAATTGTAATGATTTGTTGTTTTGTTAAGCTTAAAAAATTATTTGAATATTTATTAAGGAAATTAGAAACATCGCATATATAATCAACACCAAAGGATCTCAAATGGTTGTCTACATCAGTCAATGTATCACATAGCATTAAATATGGAATCTATTATAGATATAAAAAAGTATAATTATATGTTAAAAACATTAAAATGGTTGAATTCGATGTAGTTCGATCTTTCCATGACACTTACCAACCAACTCCAACACGACAAGCAATTACGAGTTACGCATGCCTATTGATTAAAATATGTAGTTTAAAATTTTTTTTTATATACTTTACATACTTAAAAAGTAAAATTTTGTATTAAATATAAAATTAATAGCTAACTATAATTTTAAATAATTTTTATATATGAAGCATTGTTATATTATTCTGAGCAATGTTGATGATATAAAGAAACTTCTTTTATTTTAATTGAAAATCTATTAGATTATCTATATCAAAACATTAGAAAGTTTTATCTATTTATAATTAATATAAAGAATAATAAGATATGAATTAGATTTTAACACCGTAATAAATCGAAATATACAACTCAAATATTTTATGATAATTCGTGTCAAAATAACATAAAATTTTATCCTATTTTTTAAAAATAATGTGCTAAAATTATGTTTATATAGTTTTAAATTAACATGTTCAATATAACAAATTTGGAATCAATTTACTTCATCTAAAATATGTAATAAGACAAAAATATTACTAAAATTGTTTACTTTATATTTCATGAAATATAAAATATTTTAAATGATAAAATCTATTACTTTTAGAATTAGAAGAAAATAAAATTACGGGTTTCCCGACTTAAGCCGAGAATATTTGTCTGTTATGTGGGTATTAACATTTCAAGAGCCATTTTTCAAAAAAATTAAGATTAATATTAAGTATGATAAAGTTTAGATCTAAAAAAATATATATTAACAAGTTTTTTTATTAGTAAAAACTAAAATAATCAATATCGGCCATTTTTTTTAGAAAATTTAAGACTGATGTAAGAGTCAACTTTTAAAAAATGAGATAACTGTATCTTTCTAGTTTTTTCTGAAAGAAAGTGAATCAATAAAAATGTACTTTTGTTGATAAAATAAGACATAATCTGTTTTAATGTTTATTTTGAGTTAACAATAATAAAGTGTATATATTCATAGTCTGACAGATAAGTCGATTCTAAAAACTATGAACATTGCTAAAACATACGGTGGGTAAAGAAAAAAATCAATACACTATTTTATTCTTCAATAGATATTATACATTTTCATATAGTTTATATATAACGAAGATTTAGGATGTAAACTCTACAAACCATGTCCCAATGTCTGTTTCATTAGTTTAAAAGTAATATTTTTTAAGTATTTACAATAATTTTGTACTTATAATAATATCCAAAAACACAGACTCTTTGTCATTATTCATAAAATATCTTTTTTGTAATTAATTGTACCTTATATAATGGCAAATTTTTTATAAAATAGTGAGTTTATTTTAGTTAGACGCACATCGTTATGTATCTGCTTATTTATAACTAGGTTTGTATAATTAGAGAATACAATCATGTAGAGTTTTAAAATGTTAATTTAATATTTATTGAATAAATATTTAAGCATAATATTTATTTTGGATCCTATGAAATAATAAGAGTCAAAATAATTATTATTAATATTTAAAAAATTATTTAAAGAATTTATTTAACTATTCAAAACATTAGTTTTCATTTTTTTATAGAGTTTATTGTTAAATATTTCTTCTTAGCAGCATAGGAAGTCAATATATATATATATATCTCTTACATGTTAATATATATTCCATTTGAACTCAAATATAAATTAGTTATAAAAGTGCACTACGTTTGTGTCATAAATTAACCCAGTAAAACCAATTTTTAATGATTTAAATTAAAATAATCTTTGCATATACTAAATACGCATAAATATATAAACAATTAAATAAAGTCTGGTTTATATCAAAATTTACCGTTTATAAATTAGTATATATACTTAATATCCATTGAACAATTATATTAAATCATCATTTTTAATAAGAATAGAAGCACATAAGAAAAACAAGAATAAATAAAATAAATAAGAATGTTATCGTGAGTACTCGGTTAGAAACGTAGTTTATACCAATATTTTAGAAAAGACTATTGCATCCGAGTTCTTTAAACTGAAATCCGATATTAAAATATAAACAAGTTTTATTTTAATTTAAATCAGCATATATTTTACCACATTTATCTACACAAATATTATTCTATTGTGTATACAAGCCACATATAAAATATTTGTAAAATCACCATATTAATTATTCTTCAGACTTTATTCTAATAATAACTATTACTAATTTAATACATTTAACAAACTTTTGAAAGGTCACATTTGAACTAATTGAACAAACGAAGATGTCCGATGGTATCTTTTGTGTTATACCGCTGATTATTCGCTATCACCTATGGTTGATGAAAATTTTTGTTGTACAAAGAACGGAAGGGGTATCCTAGATAAAAATTATTTATTATATGACTTTATTTAAATTAAATAATAAGGGCTAAATATTAATAATAACAAACACTGATTATGCTGTAAACATAAACACAAGGTTTGTTATTAAACGAAAATACATAGATTAATTAAAAACAAGTTAATCACATTTTAAAAATATATTTGATGCTACCACAGTTACTAATTTATAAAGTTTTGACGATTTAGACTAGGTGGATTATAGGTTTTATATACATTTGTGGAAAAAAACTCGCTATTATTGATTATTGTGAGAAAAATAATGCGATAATTCTACAAGAATTGTTATTTTGTTCAAATATAATATTGCAATTAATCTCGAATACTAAAAGCTAACTAAAACTATGGTTAGATAAATTTGGCTATTTTTTCTTAGCTAGTCCAGCTCCAGCATTAAACTTGAAGAAAATAATATCACCATCTTGAACAACATATTGTTTTCCTTCTTGTTTATACTTTCCAGCAGCCTATTAGGATATAAACATATGCATATATACATACATGAAGATTTACTTTTACAGCTAATTCTGATCCAAGTTGCTTAAAATCTTCAAATTTCATTACTTCAGCCATAATAAATCCTTTCTCAAAATCAGTATGTATCTTGCCTGCAGCCTGTGGTGCCTTAGTACCTTTCTAGAATATACATACATAATAGATAATAGTGAATAGAATATTTATTGATAAATATTAATTGAAGAGTGTACACGTATGGTCCATGCTTTGACCTCATCTTTACCAGCTGTAAAGAAATACTCAAGTTGTAACTGAGTAAATCCAGCTTTAATAATTTTTGGCAAAGCACTTCCAATAGATTTCTCTTGATCATCTAATAAACCATCGCAAAACTACATTAATTAAAACAAATGGAAGAATATGAATAAATATATACAAAATACCTTTTGTTCATATGAAGCACTAAATGGAATAATCATTGAACCGGGATCATTTTCGTCCACAAAAGCTTTTATTTTAGCTAGCCATTTATTTTTTTTGTGTTTGTAATCATTTTCTCCAATATTTACTAAATAGATAACAGGTTTGGCAGTTAATAGCATGTGGATGTTAAGTGCATCAATCTATAAAAATATATATACTTACTAAATTTAAAAAAAGAAATATACAATAAAGTATTTTATCTATATACTTTTAATTTAAAAATACAGAATGATAATTATTAATTATTTTATCTAGTTATAATAATATTTTTATAAATACAAATCAAAAAATAGAATTGTATTCTTTTTGTATATAATAAATGCTTCTAATATTTTATTATAGTATATATTGGATTAAGAAAAAAAATATTTAATAAACTTATATAATCGCAAACCAATTACTTCTTTAGCATTCCAATGTTTTTCAGTTTTCACCCATTTACCACTTTCTAAAATTGTTAAACACTTTTTAAGGGTATCCTATAAAAAATTGTCATACATTTAAGTTTTTTCAAATCAGTAATGCTCATTTACCACTTCATGAATACGCGCTTTATCATTTCCTCGTACCACAGTTTTATACATTTGTTCCTTAACAATTAGTGTAAAATTTAGCCTGCTACACCTATTTAAAGATATACCAGCCTAGCTTTCACATATTCTATATCCTAAATATATGATTATTTTTATTACTATATACCATCATGCACGTATTTTATGGATAATTTTAGAAAAATAATTAATAAACTAACCTTGAGACGTATTTCATCCATAATAATCTTAATATCACGTAATGGATTGACATCACCATCAACATGAGCAATTTCAATGTTGTCAAAAGCTCCTATATATTGCTAGAATAGTCGTAATACATATCAACTACTAATCATATGAAAGAGTGCATCACAACCGGATATATGTGATAGAAATGCGTTTCCAAGTCCCTATTACATATTAAAATTGAGTGCTATACATAAAATTATAAGACTACAGACTAACATACTTCTCCATTACTAGCCCCTTGAACTAATCCAGCAATATCCATGACTTGTAAAAAAGCAGGAACATTACTTTTATTTTTTATTAAAAATAAATAAAATAAAATATTACTTTTTAGGTTGAAAGCTCTTGACCAAATAATCAAATCTTTCATCAGGAACAGCAACCCTACCTAAAGTAAATGATGTCTGTTCATCTCTTATAATCAATAATACTTTCATTTGGCTCTATTTATAATTAAACTCATAAATAAATAAACATACTTATACCTATAGTGCAGAATGGATAGTTTTCAGCTGCAACTTGACTTTTGGTTAATATATTAAAAAAAGTAGATTTGCTATATAGATTGTTAAGAGTGTATGAGAATATAAATGTAATTATACCCTACATTTGGTAGTCCAACAACACCAATTCTTAATTGCGTTTTAAATCTACCTAAAATTGGTATTGGTTCCTCAACGCTAGCTTTCTTAGGTGGCATGTTTTGTTGCGCACGCTCAAAAAGACGCATGTCAAATGTTGATTTTTTTATACACATATGGTGAAATGACAAGTTTAGAAGATATACATGGAATTGATTCTGTTAATGAATAATAATCCCCTGATTCAGAGATACATCCATTTAATCCAATAGCTTTAACACTTGGTATATAAAACTGTTTTAAATCATTTTCTGATGGTTTATCAGTTATAGAATCATTATTATGGTAGTAATTTTCCTCATGTGTACCATTATAGTTGTTTTCATGAATAATTTTTTCAAGTGTTACTAATGGATCAATTATTACTTCAAATGGTGCCATACGTTGTTCATCTGATTGTAATTGATCTCTATTATGTTTGTCATATAAATTTAGTGATTTCTATACATTATCATGGTATAAATTTACTTTATATTATCCATTATATTATTATCAGGAATAATAGAGCTAGCCAAAGCACTTAATCTATCTAAACTTTCAAATGAATTTGTAGTGTAGAAATGGTTGTTCAATTCAGTATTATAGACACTATTAGTTTCATGTTCTATATTTAATTCTGTTAAAGGTTTTTGATCTTCATTTTTATTATTTTGTAGTTGTGTATCAGTAAGTGATTCTGATTCTTTTTCAATCATTTCCATCACAATTGCTTGCCATTTACGCAATAATTTTCGTATTCTTCTTGATAATTCAGGATTGTTAACAATACGTTTCCTTGTACCATTTAATAATTTTCCTATTCTAGTCTCCTATATATTATTTGAATAAACAAAAAACATAACACTCATACATACTTCCAACATAGATTTTGATATTTCCATTCTTTCTAATATTTCAATAGCGGAAGTATATAATTCTATATCACACACCTATATAAAAGTAATTTATTGATATCATATTATTATTTAAAACGTTATTACATCTCCAGAACTATCAATAGAGCAATTTAGCATACGGATAACGTCTCGAAATTCGTCCATTGCCTATTTTGAATGCGTGCGCGTCACAATCATACTCAATTATTAGTGTATGTATAGTAATTGCTCCATTCTCTTGTTATCTTTTATTAAAATCTGTTATAATATATCATAACGCTAGAATAGATTAAAATAACGTTATAAATGTATGCATATAATAATTATAACAAACTTAAAATGATGTTAACTAGCTAATGATGAGTCTCTATAACATTAGTCCATTTAAAATACAACGAACTGTATAAAATGTTTAAATTTATATCTTATATCATTATTAATTGGCTTTACTGTCAATAAGAAAGAGTTTTATTCGAAAATAAATACAACTATAGTAGAAATATAACCACAAGTAGATTTTATCATAATAGATCTTGGAAAAACGATAACCTTAAAATAATAATAAGATATTTTTTATGAAAATTGATATTTAATTATACATAAAATAAGTAAAAAAATTTGGACTTAATATTATTTAAAGAATAAAAACATAGTAGAATTTAATATACACGCATGCGCAACACATAATCTATATTAGCTTTTTACTTTTTTTTGCATATAAGTAGCTTAATCATAAATTTATTTTACTATAAAAAGTATTAACATTTATCTTGATATATATATTTCAATAAAAATATCTTTTTTAGTAGTTTTTCACAACGAAGTAAAAATTATGATTTTTACCTCATAGATATGGCTCTTTTTTATATTAAAGCAAAATTTACTATAATGTTTATAATTGTTAACAAGCAACCTATATAAATCAGAACCTGCATATGTGTTAGAATATGCGCAGGCGCACGCATGAACGCTAGATATAGCCGAGTTGCTCTATCAGGGATTTAGTGTGAATACTTTTGTAGCGTTTAGAGTTTGTTTGTACATTCATATTGATTATGTATAAACTATTTATATTTATAGGATTATTTGATAAAAAATTTATTACATTTAGTTCGATATATATTGGATTATTATTCTATTTTAGCCCCATATTAGCACTAGTATATTATGTACGATAATGTTAATGGTATGGGTATATATACTTTAACAAATGAAAGTGAAGCTCATCATACAAAATTCAACCTTATTAAAGATATTAAATTTGGATCTAAAAATATTAGCCTTAAAGCAATAATTTTATTGCTAGGTATGGATTTATTGATTGTAAATTTTTAAATAAATAAATAAATGTATTATAATTAGGTAAAGCAGTTGTTACAAAATCTGGACAAACTGTTTGTACGTGTCGTATTGCTGATAGAAGTGGTTCTATTGATTTAAGTCTATGGGATGAACTTGGTAAATTACTTAAACCTGGAGATGTCATCTGCATACAAAATGCGTATTTTTTTCTGATTATTTCACGCATATTATAGTTTATGAATAGATATGCCACTGGTTTTAAAGGTAGATTATCATTGAATGTGGCACGAGGTGGTGTTATTGAAAAGATAGATGAGTGAATATATTTTATTCTTTCTAGATAAATTTATATGAATTTTTTATAGATTTTGTTTTTCTTTTGAAGATCAGCCATATTTAAGTGATTCACCACTAGAAATTAATGTAATTACTTGTCATATTTGATTATATATATTATTAATAAGAATAGTTTCAAGATGGAAAAATTTATATACTGTTAATTAAATTTATTTTAGGCAAATACAACACCGAATAATAATAATAATAATTCTACTAATATCAATCAAAATACTTTATCATCTTCATCAAATAACCTTTACAATAAGCCGAATAATATCATTGCACCTTTAAATACATTAAACAAACAAAATAGTATTTTATTTCTGAAGACATTATACTTAATTCTTGTTTTAGTTTCTAATACAAAATATAATGAAAAAAATGATCCTAGAAAACCTCAAAATATGGCTCATACTTTAAATTACAAAAATGAAATGTAATCGATAAAATGCCTATATAAACTATTCTAATTTTTGTAATATAGAGTACCTCCTTATAGTAATAATAATAACAGACCTTCCACTAATATTACTACAACTAATGTTCATAAAAATATTTCTCATAGCTCAAATAGTATTATTTCTACTGGAAAACATTCTAACAAGTTTATTTAATAATAAATACTGTGACTATGCTACGTTATTTAGAAAAATGTCAAGCTATAACATACAAAAATCAACAATAACAACCGGATCATCACAAAATTCCGGTCATCTGATTGATAGCAATAAATTTATTCCAAAAGATCCACGTCTTAAAAACTCTTAGAGTTTAGATTTGCAAAAATTTTAAGGGATCTTGAGGTTTAATAGCAATAATTCAAGTGTTAATTGTAAATATATTTGTTTAATATTAATTAACACTTATAATACTATCGTTCATTTATCGCTTTTTCCTACACTTATTTAAAATCATTTTATTTACACATAATTTTCGAATTTAAACCAACATTATTTTTTTAATATTTTATGATAGAATGTGTAAATAACACTCTGCTATCTACCATCCTACTATAAATATGTAACAACAAAAATAGTTACACTTCACTTTTTAAATAAAAATATTCGTATAATTTAATATATTCCAATACGAAAATATCGAAATTATCCTAGAAGAAATTTTTAAAGTGCTTTCCACATTATGGTTATCTTTTTATTAGAAGTTTTAGCAGCTCAAACATGCCAAAAATAATCATAACCACTTTATTTAAAATATATAAAAATCAAAATCTCAATCATATTAAAATGTTACATAAAACTACATGAAATATTCCCCAGGGATTTATTATGTAATGTTATGAAGTTATAGTCTGCAAAAATATACGAATAATTGTGTAGAGTTTTACCCTAATCGATGATTAATCTCATACATTAACTGACTGCGCATGTGTCAATGCAACTCAATTTCTATTCTTTAATGTATTATCGAGTTTTTAGAATGTTTAAAATTTAACAAAATTATGCAAAGAAAAAAATAATCACAAATAATGTGTTTTATATTCAATAATTCTTTATATAAATAATCGTTTAATAAGGAATAAGATTAAGTAATCATGTAAAAGTTATTATTGAGAAAATAAATATTTTAGCCAATCTATGTCATAATACAACAGGATATTTTGAAAGAAATAGAATTATTTCACATGTAATAATAAATGCGTGCGCAAACAAAACATAATATATTTACTTGTGTAAGATGACGATGATCTTTAATGTTATTAATATAAATGTTCAATGAAGAATCATAGTAATCCAAAATCATGATATTAATGTCTGAATGTGTATAAAATGATGTTTTTTTTTGTTAACTTAATATTGTGACCATGATTATATCGAGGAATTCCATTACTATATTTTAGAATTGTATATTACTATTATGTGAATATGTTTGTTTGTTTGTTTGTCATATGGAAAAAATACCATTAAGAAAATGAAAATTAAGTTTACTTATATGTAAAGTAAAAGTGAAATGTAAAAAATATCTTTTAAAAGAAGAATATTACTATAATGGAACAGCTTTTGTGCTTATGGACAATATTTGTTGGTACAAAAAAACAATTTGTTATCGTTATATGCTATACTTTGATAAAAATATAGCTAAATATTAGGTCTATCGGCATAATCTGTAGTTACATGAATTTCCAAAATTTAATATTCTTAGGTTACCATTAAGTAAAGTCATTGTCATGGTTTACATTGAAGTGTTTTTTATGTGTTAGAGAAGTTATTTGAGAAAAAAAGATACCTATCAATTAAAATCATTGGATTATCAGTAGTTTGATATTTGGTTACCTATTAAATCAACTATTAACTAAAATATACGATTCTACAGTGCACTTGATTCCGTAATAACTCAGGTCATCGATCTAGAGTCAACAATATGAAACCATTTCCAAGTTAGATATAAAAATATATAACTTATTGGACAAAAAACTATTTTTATTTGTCAAAAACTCATTAAAGGAACTATGAAATCAAAATTAAGCTTATTTGGAGTGTAATAAAAAGAAAACTTCTTTAAATAACAGGCACAATAACTCTTATGAATACATTCACATCTATCTTTAAACACAGCTGTAATTTTAAATCATGAAAACATTTTTTTAAGCTCTATACCTAAAAAAATACGATTTCCTCACATGGAGAATCTAAAAAATTGCTTACTTAATTCAAGATTGCATTACTACATGATATCTTGCCAACATCATTGGAATTATATTAATTTTTTTAAAAAAGAAATGTAAGTAAATTAGTAATAATAGCATGTTGAATAAAACATAAGAAATTATCCGCCAGCAATGAGAAAAATTATGGTAACAAGCTCAATATCATTGATCGAACATTATAGTAATTCCATACATATCATTGTTCAAAAAATTGGTCATATATATAATGAACAATTTATATAAAAGGTGATGAATATCATTGTTGTATGCGTATAGAGATCATGGCTATTACATAGGTTAGTTAAATAATTCTAAAAATTTTGGATCAAATTAAATCTTACAAAAATAAAATAAAACAGCTAATCAACTTATAGAATGCAAGTTTAAGATTAAAAAAGTTTCTGGTATAACTTTTAAATCACTTTAAATCCTCCGAAACCATTATCATCAGTAAAAAAAATCACCATATTTGAATTATGTAAATCAATTATAGCTTTTTTAAGTATATCAATATCACATCCATAAAAAAGTTGTTGAGAATATGCTATATCATTAGCTAATTCATATAGGGTTACAATAGTACCACTTGTAAAATATCTTTTAATATATTGTGCAATAGAATTTGAAATTTCATTGATTTTAACTTTCATTACAATAAATATCTTACGATCATGATCTAACCATTCTAAATGGCCTTTTTCTTGTAGTTTATTTAGAACAAGTTGAATTCCTTCACAAGATAATTTACGATTAATAGTTTTATTTTGAAAAAGATCTGGTAATTTGATTAATTCATCTATGTTAGTTGACTTGATAGCATTACGTTCACAATAGGTAATCACATAATCACACCAATAGTCAAGTTGTTTGCAAAGTGTATTTTTGTTTGGTTGAATAGTAAAAAAGGGTGGAAAATTATGAAATTTTATCAGATTATCCATATTATTTTCCGTATTCATTCTTTTTATGTAAATATTGTGAGCTATACATATAAAATATAATGCCAGACGAGTGATCTGGCTTTAAACTTCGAGATGACGCACGCATACCCTGAAAATTAAATTTATTTATCTGCGCTTGCGTTTGACATATGAACCCTATTGTTGATGTTACATTAGCCAATAACAGCGATGTTTCCATTAAAGGTATGTTGATATTATTACATGAAAAATAGGCTAATTATTTTGAAGAAATTGAAAAATCTTTAAAAGATGTTGAAAGAAATATTGATAAATATATTATTGGATTTGATGATCATATGAAACATTTGAAAGACATTTCTTATAGCAAGTAAAAATTTTTCTAAATATTTTTAGTATTAAAAAAGTACATATATGTTATAATGAATGATAAATTAAGTTTAAATTTAAATGGAAATTCTATTGCGGTGTTTCAACAAGAGCTATCATCCGCTAATCAATCAATAGAACAAATGGAACAGCTTCTTGCAAAAGTAATTTGTGCAAATTGATGAAAATAAAATAATACAACGTTATAGTTTTCAGTATTGATAGATAAAATGTCACTTCTTATTGAATCAACATCTATTAATATTACGCATCCCAATGATTCGTATATTTATAGTTTTACACTGAATAAATATCGTGATATATATGGAGATACTCTTCAAAGAGTAACCAGTTTCAAAGTATGATAGCCTCTTCAAGATTCAATACATTATGTGTATTATTCTAGAAAAGCCTAAATGCATTTTCTACTAAATTTGAACTTTTTTGTGGTAAAAAAGTTCATTGCGATAAGTTATATTTATAATGTCTAATAAAAGTTTTTAAAATTTAAATTATTAGTAAAGATATCAATCCTACAAATTGTTATCTATTGGAAAAAGACCATATAATGGAGTAATTTCTTTAATGTAAATAGCTTTTTTTTTAAAATAAGTAATATTGAGATCGGAAAGAATTACAGAATCTATTATTGAGTATGAATGTACTATTTTATTTGTGTTTATAGTGATATTAGCCTTGCAGTTGCTACTGAACATTCTCTTTATCGACAAAGGGCTAATTTTCAACATTTCTCTCACAAAATAGCCAATATATCAGGTATTTTCCTTTTAGGTAGTTTTCTAAATTTAAATTATATTAATAGAGCGTATTCCATTAATACGTAATTTAATGCATCGAATTGATAAGCTTAAACGTAGGGAAACTCTTATTATTGCTGGTGTTATATCAACTTGTATAATTATTTTGTTATTATATCAACATTGGAAATATTAAATTATCCAGAATTTTACTATTCCCACTATATTTATTGAAATATGCTAAGAATTATGAAAAACTTTTATAATTATTTTGAAGATACAATTGTATTTGACTTGCCTAAATTATATTGTTAATAGAATTATATTTAATCATTAAAATGTACATATATAATTATTCTTTAAAAATTTACTATTTATTTTTATATTTTCAAATTTATACATGATATCAAGTGTAAAAATTAAATAAGTTGTATCATTGTATAGTAATTCTATAAATACTTGTAAACAATTATTTTTATTTAATTGGCATTAAAAAAATGTTTGTTTTATTGGTGTTTTGAAATAGATTATGTTATACTGATATATTTGAAAAGAAAAATCGATTAAAAAATATATGTATAGGTTATATAAAATATTTTATTATTTGAAAATATTTACATTTTTAGTAACATTGAGTTAGATATTTTATGATATTTATGCCAAGTAAATATTATTAGTCATGTAACATGGGAAATTTTAATAGGGTGTATCTTTTTCTATCCCTTATTTATCAATCTGCTTCATTAAATGACAATAGTCGTGATTTTTAATAAATTATAAACAAGCATATTTCTAATTAGTTGAATACATAAATATTTTAAACAGTTAGATGTTGTTTGTTATGAATGATGATATTTTGATTATTTTTTTGGACGAATTTAATCAAGTACTTGACATTTATACATGAAGACAAACACCGGGGAATTGTCCTTATATCTCTATAGAAAATTTTTTATAAGATTATTAATAATGAATACTTTGATATTCAGCTAGAGACTGGGTGTTTGCAGTTGGTTTATAATACTTTATTTGAACATCATATTATATATGATTTTTTGGTTGCTCTATATAATATGTATTCATATTATGATATTGTAATAATGGGAATAGTGATATTTTTTAGATATTAATTCTAATTTTGGATTATTAACCTCTAACGAATGTTCAAAATGTCTCCATAACCCTACATATGGTTGGTGTGTTGATAAAGTTGTTGGTTATTTATTAATGATCATTTATTAATAAATGAAACTATTATACAGTTTTATGATGATGAAAGATGTGTTGATTTAAATAACAACAGTTGCACAACCTTAATCACTCCAAATAACACTAAGATCCTAGTATATACCCGCTAAATATTATAACATATATACATATTTAATTTTTAAGATAATAGTTTTTTAGTTTGTAGATAGTACTGATGTCAATGGTATAATTATTTCTCCTCAAAAAATATCAGTTAAAAATCTAAATCTTGGTAATATATATAATTTTAAAAATTTATTTACTCATATTTTTTAAGGCCAGACTAGTACTATAACATCAAATATTCAAACTCCTGTATCACTTCCTCTTGATATATATATTCTTATTGATAGTTCTCATTCTATGGTTGATGTAAGAAATAATATTATTGGAAATGTTTCTGAAACAAGTAAATTTTCTCGATATAATATTAATTTTCTATTTTAGAATAGTTAATCGATATACTGAAATCGGTGCTTCAAGTATTAGAATAGGTTTGGGTCTTTTTTATGATAAGAATTACACTCCATCTGATGCGTATATATTATTTTTTAATTAATTATTAGATATGACAACAATTTTATTAACTTTTTTTAATTATGACACTATAGTCGAACTAATTATGAATATTTAAATTACATATCATTAACTGGTGATAGAGAATATCTACAAGTATTGAAAAAATTTATTTTTTACATTTTTTATTTATTTTAGAGCCAATTAAATCAATTGAAAAGTGAAGGAAGAATTTTTTCGAACAATGACAATCCTGAATCTCCACTCACTGCAATATTACAAGCTGCTGCTTGCAAATCACAGGTAGTTGTTACATATACAGTGTAACCAATTATATAGTTGTAAGGTTAATTGGCTACCTCGTCAAAAATCTATAAAAATAATTTTTGCAGCAACAGATGATATACCTAAAACTGCTGGTGATGGCCGAGTATTTTATATTCTCCATTTAATACTATTTGATATATTAAAACTACAATCAAGGTAATGGGAATTATTAGAAGATATAATACAGAATGTGAATTGGATAATGTAGGTGGTTATCAACAATTTAAAGTACATTAAAAGTCACCTATCTAAATAAAAATAGAATTTAGGATTACCCTAGTGATGATGCTATGAGTGAAGTTTTAACTAATAACGATATTCAGATTATATTTTTACTTATAAATCAACAAGCTATTAGCTACTATGAGGTTATATTCCAAACATATGGTTAATAAGAAAATAAATTTTTTTCAAATCTTAGCAAATAGCTGATGATATAAAGGAAGTTAGAATGAGTGCTATATATTTAAAAAGTTCAGATGATGTAGTCAATGCAATAAATAGAGCATCCAAAGTATATTTTTAATTGTTTTATGATATTTTTTGTAACTATATATAAAAGGAAACACTAGCTGAAATAACGTTGATTCCTCCAATATCTGACCAATATACTGATATTGTTGTTACTCCTATTTGTAGGTAAAAAAGATAAAATATTAAAATAATAACTATTTTAATTTCACAGTAATATACAAATGACACCAGCTGGTTCAATGATTTGCCCCAATACAGGCAACATTGATGTTATGATTAATATCACTGCAAAATCATGCTATCCAGACAATATGGATAGAAAGTAAACTATTTAATATTATTATTTAAAATGTTTTTTTAATTATGATGATAGCTATATCGTGAATATTGTTGGTTATGGTCTCATTGAAATCACTGCATCAACTGGATGCTTATGCGAATGCGAAGATGAAAATAGTCCTTCACATGTAATAATAATTTAATTATTATTAAAATAAATCTTATATTAATAACTTGTAATAACAAATTTATTTTAATAGCCAACTCTTTATAAAGATTTTATTTATGTAATAGGAAATACAAAGTGTTTCATGTAATTTCAATGGTGATTTAGTATGTGGAAAATGCTATTGCTATGAGTCTTAGTAATTCTTATGTTTTTTTTTGAAATAATATTAAAAAATTATTGATAGTTCTGGAGATTTATGTGAGTGTCATGAATCTACAAGCGAATGTGCTAAACCTGGAGATCCCAATAATCTTTTATGTAGTGGTATTGGAAGATGTGAATGTAATCAGTGTATTTGTGGTGTATGTTAGTATTTTTAATTCATAAAAAATTTATTATATATTTTAAATTAAAACAGAATGACAATAGTTCACTTTTTTCTGGAAAATATTGTGAATGTGATGATTCATATTGTCAATCAGGAATTAATGAATATTGTGGTGGTCCATCTCGTGGTTTATGCAACTGTGGAATTTGTAATTGTTTTCCACAATACAAAGGTGATATATGTGAAGAAAAAAATTGTGAACATCCATTTTGGAATGAAGTATGTATCCCTCCTAATGGAACATATGTAAGTTTTATTTTAAAGTATTCAATTGTTAAATAATATTCAAATTAACACTATTTTTTAGAGTTGTAGTGGTAGAGGTCAATGTGTTTGTGGTGATTGTATCTGTAATTTTGGATTTTCTGGAAAATTTTGTGAAATTCAAGTAAAATCTATTCTAAAATCATAAATATTTATAAATCTTTAATAGAATGATATTGGTACTTGTAATGCATATGATGAATGTGCTATATGTCAGTTATATAATGAAGAAACTATTAGAAATGAAATTTGTGCAATATGTGCACATTCAGTTACATATACAGTGGATACTGTAGCTCTTCCTGTTGAACAATATGTTTGTGTTACATCATATGATAGATGCTCAATTTATTATTCTATCACAATTGAAATTCTTGAAAACCCTAATATTATTAAAACATTTATTAACATAAAACCATTAAATAGAAGAACTGGTTTCTTTTTCTATTATTTAATATCAATTTCATAATTTATTTAGATTGCCGACCTCGTATAAATCCATTATTTTTGATATTAGCTATAGTTGGAGGTATCATACTATCATCTTTAATGCTTATATTAGCTGCTTGGCTAATCAAACGCAGTTATGATCGAGCACAATACAAAAAATTTAAGACTGAAACATCTAGATTTGACAAGCATCATGTATAATATTTTCACATTCAACCCATGTTCCATTAATGTTACTTTTATCTAGGAAACTAATCCATTATACAAATAAGAAAAAGATACATTTTTGACTACATTTCGATATCAAAAATTTAAAATTATATCGTATTTATATTTAAAAAAGGTTTATTGTTTATATTAAATTTAATTGTTCTTTATAATCAATAAAAAAAATGTATTAACCTAATAATATGTTTAAATTTTTTT
>JRUX01000992.1:0-33884 GCA_001407235.2 Kudoa iwatai
ACAATTTTATTAATGCTAACTTTAATATTAGAGTAAAAATTTACTTGTGGAGTCTATATATAGAACATTTTACTCTTATTAATTAATAAGTCAAATGATAACTAAATCCTCTCAGCAGGTCTTGATATTAAAAATTCTTAAAAATTTGCATTTATGATGACTACTGAAATCTAATAATTAATTCTTATATATAATTTTGTTTAAATAAATATTAAAATGATAACAAGCTAAAATGTGTTAATTTATTTATTTTGGGGGATTAGAGTAGACAAATGGTGACATATCGGAGCTTGTCATAGTTAACATGTTTTATTTAATTTGTGATTATTTATAGTTTTTGCATAAAATTTTATATTTTAATACTGGATATGATGAAATATAGATAAAAAAATTGTTAAGATATTATTTACGAGTGATCATTTATGTTTAAGATATCTATAATTAATCATATCTAGGTTAAACTTTAGTAAAAGATAATTATCATGATATAAAAACATTTATTTTAAAGTTTATTTTATATAAAATTACAAAAATTAGTATGATTAAAATCTAAAAAAAATGTATCGACATTAGATGCGTCGGCACTGGATTGTTCTGTTGGTAGTTCCGCCAATATTCGGCTTAGATGGAAGCCTATGAAACATGTATGATTTTGGGTCAAGGAACATATGGTGTTGTGTACAAAGGTAAATGTAAAATTACTGGAATGGATGTGGCCATAAAAAAAACCAAATATAATTCGTAAGCTAAATTCCAAAATAAAACCTATTATAACTAAAAATAATATGAATGCATAGTTCCAATGAAGGTATTCCTAGTAATACATTACGTGAAATATCACTTTTAAAAAACTTAAGCCATCCTAATATTGTCAAGTAAAATACTATGAAAACATTTTCTATTAATATGCTTGATAATTGTGTTAATTTTAATGAATTAAGATTGCTTGATATTGTATGTGTTGAAAAATCTATTTATCTAATTTTTGAATGCTTAAATTATGATCTTAAGCAATATATATCTGAAAATGGTGCAATCGATGAATCTAAAACAAGAGTAAATACAAAAATAATTAATTCTGTTTTTATTTTTTTTCAATGTGCTCATAAAAATATTTTTAGTCATTTTTATTCCAATTATTGAAAGCACTCTCCTACTGTCACTCCAATAGGGTTATACATCGTGATATTAAACCCCAAAATATATTATTATCAACAGAAGGGACCGTAAAATTGGCTGATTTTGGTCTCGCTCGTACATATAATGTACCAGTTAAACGTTATACACAAGAAGTTGTTACTCTTTGGTATCGTTCACCTGAGATTCTTATGGACAGTTATTTCTATTCAACATCTGTTGATATGTGGAGTGTTGGGTGTATATTTTCTGAAATGGTATAGATACTAAATAATCAAATTTACTATACTTTTATTTGTACATATTTATTCAAATAATTTTTATGTTAATTATAGATTAATGGTAAACCTTTATTCACTGGAAATTCTGAAATAGATCAACTATTTAAAATTTTTCAGTACTTTAACTCAATATTCAATAAAATTCAATTAATTTTATTTCTATAGAATTCTTGGAACACCACATGAAAAAAATTGGCCAGGTATTAACAGTTTTAAATATTATCAACAAAACTTTCCAAATTTTCCATCTAAAGATCTTGCTAGTCTTCACAATCGATTAGGCATTATGGGAAACCATCTTTTATTAAGTCTTCTGGAATATGTACCTTCAAAAAGGCTTTCAGCAAAAGCTGCATTAGATCATGCTTTTTTTAATGTATATAATTCGATACGGTGAACGTATGTTTGGAATTTGTATTATTAAATTGAGTGTAATTCTGTTTGTTTTTTTAAAACCTCTTATTACTTTAAAACATCTATTAACTAACGAGATAACACGATTTTAGTCATTTTCCCTAATTATTTCACGTTATTAATGTATAGAATATAGTTTTGTGTACAAATATTGTATAACTAAAAGTAAAAACAACAAAACAGTGAATCTAAAGCCCAATATTATTATAATGTTCACTGTAACTTATTAAGGGGATAAATCTTATAATAGTTTTTATTCAACTTTGACTCCCCATATTCATGTGGTTAATACCGCCACAAAGTATCAAAATGCTACTTTAAACTTTTAAAATAAGAAATTTTTGTTTCAAGTTTGTATAAAATTGCACCGCTACAATAATTTTAAGAATAATGCTATCTTATTGATAAGAAAATGAGTTATGAGCCATCTTTTCCTAATCCCATTATTTAGGGGTTTACGTATAACATCCTTATCATGAACATTGCATAGATGGTCCATTAATAAAAGTATCTAATCTAAAATGAGCAGTATTTCATAAAAGTAATCAATTAAAAATTTTAATTTCTAGTAATTCAGAAAAAAACACAACCTATCTGACATTTATTCAAAAACACCAAAACGAGCCTATTTTTACGAGTTATCACGAAAACTTGTCCCTAAAAATATAGGATAAAATCCATACATATATAACATATTTTAAAATAAAATATATAATATTATATTTGAAATTTAAAAGTTAAAATTTAGCTTTTTTTTAACAACTTTATACATTAATAAAGAATAATACATGTTGCATAATTTTTTACGAAAAGATACGACTTTATAAATTTTTAGCGGCATTTTTTATCATCTAACTATAGAAAGTTTATAAAGAGAATAAAGGGTTACGTGCTTATAGTTTCATATTTTATAATCTGAATTTTTTTTAATTAATTAAGCTTATTTTGATGATGTATGTATATTATTTTCAATAAGAATGTGGTACTATTAGATGCTTTTTTGGCAAGTTTTTAATAGTGATATAATAAAATTTATTAAAAATTATTCTCTTTAATACAAATTAAATTTATCTGAAGAATTATTAAAGTTTAAAAGTAATATTACTGAAATAATCATGAGACCATTGATTGAAATCATAAGCAAAATAAATTTTCTAAAGTAATAGTGCTAAACAATTCACACCTTCAAATTATCCTCTGTACTACAATTTTATCTAAATAGTGAGTAAACTTGTATCAGTTTAGTATATATATATCATGCTTATCATTCATTATTATAGTTTGACATAAATGCACTTAGAATCAATTTCTTGTAATACCCTTTTGTAAAAATTAAGTGCTTTAGAAAATTAATTAGCTTATAATTTTTTTGATATTAAAAAAGTCAAAAAACTAACTCTATCCTCTAGAAAATGGATACTTATATGATAGCTCATCTAACTCTACACTACAAGCTCAAATAAACATCGTATTAATGTAAGCATAAATAAATATATTCGATACAGGTAAAAGAGTGTCCAGATTACCATTTAAATTAAAAATTTTAGAAAAATAATAGAAATAGATTATGAAAAAAATATTATAATCTAGTTATACATCAAATTTGTTCCATACCACTCATGATAATGCAAAAACTAAATATGAAGATGAATGGATTTTAATTACTTAAAATTATTACTTAGTAATAAAATAATATTTAAATATAGAAAAATAAAGAATTAAATCATAAAAAAGTATTAGATAGCAGTTGAATTTTGTAGTTGTCATGCGCGTAGTTTGGCGCTGAACTTATTTTGGTGGTTAGTTATGATGGGAGGGGAAGTGTTTAATATTGATCCAATCGATTCTGCTAACCATAGTTTTGACAGTTTCGAGAAATATGTAGATAATTTGTTATTGAAAATGGAAAATGAAGCTGATGAAATTCCTAAGTGGTTGACGTCTATAAAAAAACGTATAGATAGTATTGTGATTTGGTATTTCATTTAACCATCTATTTTTATAATTTAAAATATTTAATTAGCAAGGAAAGCACAAATTTACTAGATAATCAATCTGTTTTTGAGATAACTGAATTGGAAAGTTTTGCAACATCTAATAGCATAGTATTGGAAAATAAAAATCACAATCAAGGTAGGAAAAAACTTTCATTAATTAGCGAAGAAGCTGTGTCTCAATTAGGATGTGGTGATAATAAGGAAAATAGTCCATCCCACGATTGTGTAGTTGACATAAAATTGACACTACCACAAGCAGTTGCCAATGCCGATCAATCTGAAAATTTGCATATCGATACGATTTCGCCAAAAAATATCTCATTACCTAAACCAGATAAGGTAATGGAAAAGAAAAGCTTACAAGTAAGTTTTAATATGGTAATAGGTCAGTTTATTTTATATTGATTTTGAATTATTTCAGGTTAAAAATATAAAGCAATTTCCAAAAAGAAAAATTAATGTTGAAGAGAATGTCACACCTTTAAAAGTTAAATATAATTCGAAAAAAAATATCACAAATAAAATGTACACTAAGAATTACCTTAGTTTAGTAAAAATAATTTTTTTTAGAATTAGCTCAGAAAAATCTAAAAGAAATTTTCATCAAATGTCCAAACATGTGACATTTACTAGTGTGTGTAATGTTAGTGATAATGCAGATACATTATCATCGGGTGGAAGCAAATCTACACCAATTAAAGGTAGTTTTCGTGGTAAGATGGCAAAGTGTGAAATGCTTCAACATCAAAAAATGGAGCAGGTTAAGGCTAAACAAGAAGAACTTAAAGCTAAAACAATTAATCGAATTATGGCTAATAAAGAGAGAAGAATGAAAGCTGAAGAAGAACGATTAAAAAAATATCAATATGAAGAATTACGAAAGCAAGTAGCGAGAGGTAATTATGTTTTTTTTTCATTTATATTTATTTTTTAGAAAAAATTGCTGAACTGAATAAAAACAATAAACAGAACCGTAAAGCTACTACTCGTCAATTAACACCAATCACTTTTAAAACACACAGTGTTATAAATCCTACAAGATTATATGAGAAAAAGGATACATCAAATTTGTGCTCTTTACCACCAAAGAAGGATGCACGCCATCCACCCCATACAATTTTAGAAACTATACAAGATATAACTGTTGATGAAACTACTTTTGAAAATGATATTTTTAATTCTCAAACTGTTTTGAATAACAATTCAAAATCCATCGATAAACCTAATGTTGAAAGATTTGCAGCAATTGCTAGTACACCGTTTAACAATGGGCAACAATGCATAAAACATTCCATAGACAAAATTGATGCTATTTTCGTCGAAAAAAAAGCAAATATATCACCTTTTAAAAGCTTAAACTTTGACAATAAAATAAATTTTTCATCTACTCTTCCAGTACCTGATGAAACACCAGTAGCAACTAATGAAGCTAGTGATATTAAAAATAGTAATAATAGTGGAGAAATAGAAGCAAAAAAAACAAGTACATTTATTCTTGAGAAAAATAATAGCTGTAGTGAATCAAATTCATCCCACCAGTATGAAATGACTATGGTTGATAGTAACGTTGCATCTGATGATAATGATGAATACTATGTTCAGTGCTCTGATAGCAATAAACCTATTCCAGAATGGGCTAGAAGTGAAAAAATATGGAGTACTATTACTCAGCAAGTAATATTTATTATCCAAATACAAATTATATATGTATTATTTAAGATCAAAGATAACAAATTATGTGCAGAGAATATATTTGGACCAATACCTCGTGTAAATATGAATGAAATTTTCAAGAACACAAATCGAGATTTTATTCATCGAAATAGTTCTGGAATCTGGAATGATAGTGTTGACATGAACTAGGTTTCTTATTTTATAAATTTATAAAAATATTTTGTATGGATAACATAAAACATTGTTATTTTATGTCATACATTGCAACGCTATCATCTTTTAGTAAGTTGATGAGAGTAGTTGCCTATAAAATTATTTATAAATTAAAGCTTTAAACCCGTGTTTTTAATTCATTTAAATTTATTGCTACTAATTTATCCTGGTTAATATTATTTTCAGTCATAAATATACTTTTAATGTACATGTAGCAATATTCATTATATGATTTAACTTAATTGTATGTGCTTACACTAATAAGCATTAATTAAACGTTTCATACAAACCTTCTAAAAAGATCCTATTTTACTTTAAAATTCATATTTTAAATATAGCTCAAGATTTTTAATAAAAGATTTCTTTAAAACTTATTATTTGGTGTATAATTAGGCTTTTGTGATTAGTTATGTTTGTCTAAATAAACTTCAGAATGTCTAGTATAAAATTATATGATAAATGTTGAAAATATAGAAAAATATATTTTATCAAGTTGTTTTAAATACCAGTAATAGCTATTAACAATATAGAGAGAATGTTTGTGATAGATTATGAAAATTTTAAAGAACATTTTACTGATTAATTTTAAATCTAATTATTTCGTTACATATATAGCCTTGTGCCATATGTTTGAACTTTATTAATCCTATTTAAGTGTTAAAAAATCAATTGAATGTGACTGAAAGTATGTTTATATGTCATTTTTTGTTATCATAGTTTAACATAGGAACACACATTCATCAGATGGAATATTAAGTCTGGTAATGATTTACTTATTATGCACCTTATAATATGCCGTATCTATTTATTCTTCTAATAAAATACTTCAACTATATTCTATATAGGCACATTTTTACTAATAATCACTACATTCTAACATTTATTAGCTATTTTCCAAGTTTAATACAAGTTTTTTTGAATTTTGCAGAATATTAATAATGTGGTAAAATTTTTCCTACAAAATAATGTCCATATCTTTTCGATATAGTATTCTTAGACACAACTATCCAACCAATCCATGGGGGCGCTATATTTACCAATTATAGCGTTCATAGTACTCTGCAATAAATTGTGATGTTCGATGTGAGCTTAGGCAAATTCTGCTGGCAATCACTTGTTAGTTATATCTTATTTATCTTTTATAAATTATTAATATCCATTTTATAAGAGAGATTGAGGTTCCATCCTTTTGATTGAGCTTTTTTTTGTAATGTTTATAATTAAGTTTCCTGGTAACATATTGACAATCACTTCAGATTTGACGCATACCACCTAGGTCTTATCACAATTTTAGACACATCACCTGGAATTATGACAATTTTAGCACAATTAAAGATTTCGTATAGATTAGTTAACATGTAAATAAGAACAGCAGTACAACTCTAATTAAGATTCAAGCCTTAGATTATTAAAATGTGACCTATGATAACCATACCATATTTGCACTCAATTAATAATCTACCATGAATTTATTTTGTGGCTATATTATACAAAATTAAGGTACCATCCCATCTTTTGATTTATGAATTAAATCTATGCACTACTGTCGCTATATAACTATGTCATATGAAGGCATAACCTTATTAAAGACACTGGTAAAGTTTGTGATGTGTGATATTTCAAAAAACATTAAAATGTTTGATTAATAATCATGGTTTTAATAACAGCAATAAAAACTTATAAAAAATAAGTAATAATAATTAACAAGCTTAAAGATACAAAAATCAATGTTAACAAATAATAGCTATACCATTTGTTTATATATGAAAGGTAGACAAGTTAACTGGTTGAGTAGACAAGGCGTTTTTAACCAACAAACAATATAGTACTGTAGATATATTTCTATCTAAATTATTGTATTAGATAGATACAAAAAATTTGAGAAAATATAATGACGTGAATTACATTTCATGATATCCATGTGTATACTATAAAAAATAAAAAAAAATGAAATATGGGAAAATTTTGGGTTATTCGATGATCGATGTTTCATTAGCATGATGCTCGTTAGGTAAAGAAAAAATGTCTGGGCATTGAGACCAATCTTGTATAAGTTTATGTTCCCAATAGCCACCTTTATATTTGTACAGAGCTCCAGGAGCTTTATAAGCTGACGATGTTTCTAAATCAAACCATAAAGGGTCAATAGCTTCATCACAATGGCTAGGTAGTGATCCTCCCTAAGTATGGGAAACCGATAATAATAAATGAAACCATAATAAACATAGTCATGTAAAAAATTTACACGTTCTTTTAGCTGATTAAGTGCAAATGCACGTCTGGCACGCTGTTTTTGTTCTAATGCACACTTTAGTTGATTTGCAAGTTGAAAGTCTCCTTCTTCCATTACACGCTGATCTTGCCTAAATCTACTATCCGTAGGAGCAGCTAATGGTTCAGGTGCATTTAAGGAGCATGTAAATTCAGTAAAATTATACATTGTCTCAGCCATAGGTCTACATAATATTAAAAATTAAAAAAAAATGTTAAATAAATACGGAAGGCGCTCAATTGTCCAGAGTGGCAACATAGGACCAGCTTCATATGAACCATCGGCATTTTTTGACCTTACTTTTGCATATCTAATACCTTCGTCCCACCTTCCATCTATCACATAATGCACACCTCCATCTTTGTCAAATACAGTTCCAGTAACCTATTTAAAGAATCATATAAAACACAAAACCAAATTTTATGGTTATAAGCATTTGGGATACCTTTCTACGCATAGATTTGTTAAACATTGAATGGGAGTGGAATACTAACTTACACACGTCTCCCGTGTCATGATTAACAATCTCACTGTTACCAGTCTAAAATAAATGTGCTGAAATAACCTTAAAAAACCTTTCATACTTGATCTATAGAAAGTGTTCCCATGATTATGTTGTTAACTGTGCAAGTAACTTTATTCCACGTAATATTGTGTTTGGATTTTGTAATATAAAGATGAGCTAAGCCTAACATTTCAACAGACAAATATTTTCCTCTGAATTTGCTTTTAGCATTGAAATTTTCCGTATAATTCCAACCATTTCCTTCTGCATAAAGTGTACAGGCTGGAGGATGGTGAGTGACCTAATAAATTATGTATATCAAATTTGATTCATAATCGTTTAAAATGTATATTGTAATTTTTGAAAGGTAAAAACATTTAAAGAGTATCTTTTATCTTAAAAATTACTCTAATATTAGACTATTGTCAATAAAAAATATAAAAAAAACTTCTTACTATTTTTCATAACTATTATTAGTTAAATCTATAAGATTAAACACAAAATAATATGATTAAACATTTCATTAAAGAGGAATTTTATTATATAAGACAAAATGATGAATAGTAGTGTGATATTGTGTTTTGAAATATTAGCAGCTAGCGCATATAAATTTAAAATTTTATATTTACCTAAAACTAAACCAATACATCATTTAAAGTAACCATGCATATAGTGTTTAATACAATTATAACACAAATATCTATCATATTTTTAAAAGGATTAAACAAAATTTAAAAATAAATAAATGCTATTAAAAGAAAAGATTATTCATCCTTTATAGACAGAATTAAAATCAATACAAATAATAGTAAAAAATGTAAATTTTTTTAGAATTAAATTTAAATTTTTTTAACTATAATAATTACTCTTAAAATTAATTTTACACAAGAAAAATGTATAAAAATGTGCTCTACCTGTTCACATATACTTCTCCAACCGAGATCAAAGGAACGATCCATTTCAAACGTTTCATTAAGAAGTGGGTTAAATGGTTTACTAGTTCTATAAACATTGGAGGAATAACTGCTTACATTAAAGGCAGCTACATACACCAACTGTATGAGTGAATCGTTGATTGTTGTAGCAGCGGCTTGATCTAATAACGATGAGTGCTGTAGTGGTTCTGTCACACGCTGAAGCATAGAAATAGGCTCATTAAAATTTACCTAACGAAAAATGTTAGTTTTGTGTTGATTTTCATATTAAAATACATACAGGCATAGGAATTTTTGACAAATCTTTACCAATAGCATTTTTAATAAAGCCCCATAGATTAAGTTTTACATCCGGACGAGGTGGTATAGTTTTTCGAAGGGTTTTTAACTAACAAATAATTGTATTTTTTTTGAAAAATATCAAAAAAAAAGTAATGATGATTAATATGAAAGGTACATTAGCTATTTTTGATATGGATCGATGATTGCTATTGTTAGAATGATCTTGGAGAGCATTTAAAGATGATGATTGCTTAAGGGCATGATGAGATGTGCTTATTTTCACACACAGATTTTCCCCAGTATTATCAAAGGGTTGCTGTGAGAACAGGGTAGGATTTTTTTCTGAAAGAGATTCTATATTGGTGTTTGTGGTTTTATCATTATCATCATCATCATCATCATCGTCGTCATCATTTTCTAATAGATGACGGTCCCTGGATGAACTATCCATACTCTAAAATAATTAAAATTAAAAGATATTACAAATTAACAAAAAATAAATTTAACAAACCTACAAGCTAAATTGATAAATATAACTTTGATGATAAAATTAAAAGAAATATATAAATATATACTTCAGAAAGTGCATCATAAAACTCTTCACTCATCGTATCACTTAGATTTTTTTCAGATGTTGAGTTACTATGAAGAACGTTATCCTTAATGTTAGGTATTTAGTTGCAGGCTGAAGCAAATTTAAGAGGATCTTACCAACTTGTTACCCTTCGAGTCTGTTCGGCTGTCTTCTATTAATTAAACGAAATTAATCAAATAATGATGTAAAGTAAAATATTTGATTTCTCCTTTAGATACAATAAAAATTTAAGAGTGATTTAAATTAATATTATATAGACATTAAAGTATTTGGATGAAGTTATTTACATAGCACAGTATAGAAAACAATAATAATTGTTATTAAATTAAAACATTTTTCAATAAAAATATTAAAATATGCTACAATTTGGTAGCTGTGTAATTCTGTATTGACAGATTATGATAGAAGTATAATCGAACACAGCTCAGGCACATAAGGATTATGTGATAATATTGTACGAAGAACTACGACAAATAAAATACAGCACCGACTACATAGTCAAAATTAACGGCTAGTTTGGTTTAGTGCAACTTTTAAATGTTTAAAAAATAAAAAGGCTAGCCATTCAATTTAAAAATTATATGAACTACTTTTTTTTGAAATATTAAAATGGAATAAACTGTAAAAATTGGTTAGTTTGATATCGCAATTGTTATGGATTGTAGTTGAATGGTTTGATTGGAATGTTACAGCATAATAGTAAAAATATTAATAATCTTAGATTTATCCTATTATATTGGATGCGTTAACATCATAATTTTATTAAATTTGTTAAAGGGTGGCACTCATATATCTTTAAAACATTATATGACATTAAATTGTGCTATCAGCTTGTACTGGAATTAAAATAATCTTTAAAGTATTATTTATAGTCAATAATTATGATGTTGTAACCTATAGAATTCTTTACATTAAAAAATTAACCACCTGAATGTAGTAAACGCAATGTATAATGCAACTCAAAATAAATAGTACCATTTTATATGATTTAACTTCATTAAATATTTAAAGTAGTAAATGTTAATTTGAAAATATTTATTAGTTTATATATCATTTTGTTAAGGTAATCATATAAATATATTAATGCTTGTAGTAGATAACAATTTAATAGTGATGTATCACAAATCAAAAGCCTGTAGATATCATTTAAAGGGTTTAGGAAAGTAATTAGATTCAATGGGGGTAATTTGTTAAAAATTATAAACATGTAAAAGTTATCAGATAAATTTCATTTCACCAAAAAACAACTATCAACATATAGACTCACTATATGCTGCAAACAAAAACTGATCATAAAGTTTTGATCCATTCTATATTACAATTTAAAACTATATATGCCATTAGTCGAGTCAAATGTTTAGATTTAAATGGTAAAAACTAGATTGATTTAAATTTTTTTTAATATTATATTGAAAATGAAATTTAATTTAATGTACACTGAGTATAGAGTACTACTTAGGGAAAACATTATTATATTTAGAGCGTATCACGTGACCTTAAAAATACTATAACTAGTAGTAGTAAAGGTAAGTTAATAAAACAACTATTACTCAAAAAGTATATACAATAGTAAATAAAGTGTAAAATAATACCTTAAAACTTTTACTACTGATGACTTACAATAGATTAAATAATAATAATTGAAAAAGACAAAAATATTAATAGATATAGTTTGATGTAATTTTCCATAGAAAAAGTTGAGATAAATAAAAATAGAAAAGAATTATAAATGAAACATATTAAAGAAATGTAATCAAGCTATTTATAGATTCATTAAAGTAGATTAATCGGCTATTAAAAATAGTACCACCCAATTTTAAATAAATTATTAGAATCGTAGTAAATGGTAAAGGCTTATTAGTTAAACAATCAGGAGAAAAAAAAATAGCACGCAGTAGTGATTAGGTAAATTTTTAGATGAAAATTACTGCAAAGTTTTTCCACATCCCGTTCCAAAGTGTTGTATTGATGAGCAAGCTGTTTTAGATTTTGTTGTAATAATTCCTTTTTAAATATACTGTCTTTTATTGACCTTAATGTATGTACACGATAACTTTCAATGAGTGGGATTAATTCAGTTATTTCCTAAAATATAAAATGTAATAGGTGAATTGTAAAGTAAAATAATATGATTAACCTTTGAAATATTGTTAGTTATACGTTCCAACATATCAAATGTGTCATTTGAATTTAGTTTATTAATACAGCATTTTTGAGAATATTGAGACAAGGATGATTCAAACCTATCATTATCACTAGAATTAGTAGTGATATTATTTGTATCTATGTGATGTGGATTTTCTTTAAATGACACAAAATTGGTTTTATATTTTTTTAATAGACTTTCAAGTGAAAGTATAATGTCACATTTTTTGTTAATTCTTTCATAAAGCTCAGATTCCCAATGAAAAACAGACGATCTTGTTGTTGTTGTTGATGGTTTATCTTTAATTGTTGTCTCTAATTTTGTTTCACATTGAGAATTAAAAATATCATCAAAAAAAAGGTTTTCTGATTCTAAAATAGAAAAGAAAAAACATGTAAACTACTATTAAAATAATAATAAATAAAATATTTTTGTTAAAAACAAATATTGATACAAAATATTTAATGTTAATACTAGAAAAAAAGTATTATATTAAATAAATCTATTAAAATATACCATTTAATGATCTACCATCACTAGCAGAGTCACTTCGACTTAACTCACGGTAATTCAAAATGGGTTGCGTTATTGAGCTATTTTGGCTATTGTTACTATCACGAACTTTTTTTAAAGCTTTATTTATAGTAGAAATCCATTTGGAAGCATTTTTACTGTCCTTACATCTTAAATATAGTGTAATTCCACTTTTTGTTGTAATTTTAAAGTTAGTTGAATTAATAATAGTCATTTTCAAACAGTTTAAACTATACGAACCTTTACATGCAATACCTACTTGATCTTTATTTCTATAAACATATACATATATAGTTAGTATTAAACTTAGAAAAATCAAAAAAGCTAAAATTTCTATAGATGGGTAATTTTTCAAAATAAATACCCATAATACGATAAAATACCATTCTTTAATAGAAACCATCGATTTTGAAAACCATTTACATAGTTGGTCCATTTTTCAAGGTATCCACTTAAAATCTCTTCATCCATGTAATTTTTTGATTCTCGGTCACCCTGACAACGCTCATCAATAGTCATACAATCGTTCATTGTCGGTTGATTGGATATATATCCAAACGGTGGGTGCTTTGATGTTTGTCTTAATTTCTTTCTAATAAAAGATTGTGGTAAATTTTCTTTTCTCTTATTCATTTTAACCTTTATTAAACAATATAGCGTAGGTTTAGTAATCTATTACATGGATTATATGATTGTTTGATAATGCTATAGTCACATCAAGCTTGTTGTATCTTTATTTTTTTTTAATAGGAAAATTATTCATTTTTAATGGACATTATATTTAATATATTAATTAAATTTTATTTAAAACAATATATTGGTAATAAATCAATTGAATTAGTTGGATTATTGATAAATGTCCAGCATTTTGTGAATTTTCACAGATTATTATTGCATTCAATCGATTACTTTAATATTGTAAAATTTTTTTTTGCTACAAATTTAAAATTTAATTAAAAAGTTTTATTTGGTTTGAAACTTTTAGCTTAAAATCAATACACTATTGCATATGGTGTTATGCATTGTGGTTATTTTATAATGACTACTTTTATTTGAATTGAAAAAAAATTCGATTAGTTTTTTTATTTAAACAATAGTGTTAAAGGGAAGAATAGTGAGCAAATTGATCACTATTAAAAACACAAGTGATGCAATTCTTGTTAATCATTTGAATATTTACCTCATTATAAAATACACCAGTTATGGGATATTCTTAATTCCATTTTATTAAAAATTTGCTATTTTTTTATAAAAAAAATTCGTTTATATATTTATACATAATATAAAAATTTAATTGGAATTCATTGTATTTAGAATTACTTATTTGAATAATATAATTCTGATTTTTTTTATTTAGAGGTATAAAATTAAGATAGTTGTACATATTTCATGTTTAAAATAAGATGGGAATCAAAAAAATTATGTACAATCATGAGTTATTTTTTTTGCGATAAATAGATAAGACACAAAACAGGGATAACTCTAATAAGTATTATAATACGATATTAATCCTAATTCTCAATGTATTATTATTAAATATCTCAATTATGCACAAATTTGTTCAACTATTATAAAAAATAAATAAAATAATAAGAATTTATCAAAATTTATATATTTAAAACAATATTTTTCTTCTGATAATTTTTATATTAGTATCTGATCTCATATTTAAAAATATTTTTGATCTAAAAAGTTAATTGTAGCTCAATTACTTCCTTTTAACTCATAATAAATTTTAAATGCCAAATTCATCTTTTAAATACTTACAACAATATGATGGATAATATGACTGCGCGATACTCTTAAATTTAATATATTAATAGAAAATAACCTTTAATTATTTAAATATAAATTTTGTAACCATCTGTCAATAAAAATAAATTAATTTTTATATCTAAAGACTGACTAATGATTTTCACCAAATACAAACTATATGGATACACTAAGAAGATTGAGTAAGATATTCAATTGGTAAACGCATGACGGGTGAGCCTATCAATACTTTTATGTTATCAACTATTTGAATTGCTTCATATAAAATTCATATAGATTCAAATCGAAAATTTTAACATTTAAAAGTGAACTATCCATGTATATATACATTCTAGCACGCAATATAAGACATAAAACCATTTTTATTCCATTTAAGCGATTTTTTTAGTAAATAATGTTTATTAATAATATTAAAATATTATAAAAGTTTCTTGAACCTATTTTAACTTTGAATTATAGAAAAAAAATATGAATAAGCTAAACACATTGATTGATTTTCCATGGTGGTATATTAAAATTGTGATCAGTTGATGAAAAATTGAAAATTTTATAGTGAAAATTTTTAGAATAAATAAGAAAATGTAAATTATAATAGAATAGGTGAGTCTAAAACAGCATTACCAGAAGAAACTCCTCCATCTTTAATTTGTGTTGCCTTAGTTCTCACAATATGACCATCAACTTTGTTAATTATAGAATTATCAGAATGGTCAACTATAAAATGACCAAAAATTCCTAATTCTGCTATAGACTTAAAGTGAACTGGTTTGTCGGTATTATCAGCAATTCGGTAGTTACTATAGGCTTTAGGATGGACAAGTGACATTACAATATAATCACTAAGGGACCCATTTTTTAACTTTTCATTTATGGTTCCAAGCATTTCTTTACCATACAAATTATTTCCACCACCTTCACGTTGAGGTTTAAGGACATAGTTATTGACATTTTTCTTAACCAACCTAGTTACTTCAACAACATCGACTTCTTTTGGATCTAATGAATAGAATGTAGCAAATGTTGAAACAATATCATCAACTGAAACATTTGATATGTCAGGGAATAATTTGATTGCCTTTTTTAAGTAGTGGTCTACTAAAGATCTATCGTTGGCTATAATTTGTTGAAACTTTTTAGATCCAATCAAATGTGTTGAAATGTTAGGTATTTTAATAGCCTTAGATATCTCTACAGTCTTTCTCATGGTCCATATTTTTTCTTTGGAAAAGTCAGTGGGTCCATAGCAACCTCTAAATAATCAACTACTTGTTTTTATTTAGTGATGAAATACGATACCTAAAATAGATAACTCCAATTTCATATTTGAGTGTTTTGTCAGCGGATAAAAAAGTTAAGATACCAGTTTCTTTATCCAACTCAAGTTGATCAGCCATCTCTTCCAGTGTAAGCATCAAAATTGGAGGCATCTTTAAATATATTACACTAGGAGTATACATAAAGTATTAAAATACACCACGAGTTTCTTCATAAAGAAAGACCTCTCTTAAAAGATAATATATTTTTAGCTGGTCAAACTTATTTTTTTCATTGTGCTGTACAGCAAATACAATTGCTGGCATCTCATCCAATATGTGTCTATTTGCATCATACATTATCCAACATTTTCTAATACAACTTGTTATGCCTAAAAAATTTAACATCTAATATCATATTCTATTACAATATATGCTATAAATTATGCTTTATAGAATTACTATCTCCATTAGTAGATTAATGAATATTTGATAGAATAAAAAGTATTTACCTGCTAGTGTATCATTTGAGGGAATAGATGCAATGTATTTAGTAACATACTCTTTCATTTTTTTATTCGAATTATTTTGCATAATATTGTAAAATGTGTTGCGATGTAGGGTGGATATACAACTTGAATGTGCCCCATAAGCTACTGATATTGTGTTAATTTCTATTTGCTTTAAAAGACATAATTCATTTGATTTGGAATCTTTTTGCATACTATTATCAACCATATAATCAGTCCTAAGTATAGCAGCAGTAGCTATCTGAGGATATTGATGACTAGACACACTTCGCAGAACGTTTAATAGTCCTGCAGTAAAACTATCATTTTTTTCTGCACCTAATAACGATGATTCTATAAACTTAGTGTCTAAACTCATAACATAGACCAAAATATTTATTGCGGGTTGGAGAAATTTAGCTTTTTGCATAACTGCAGCAGAAAATGGTGTTGGGAAAAGTGTATGTGGAATAATGCTTGATATAGTGTTACCTTCGTTGATTTGTTCAAATATCAAACCATTTAGAAGTGCATATTCTTTTGATTCTTTTGCTAATTTTAATATATCATTTGTTTTTAATGATTCCAAAAATTTGCAGTACTCCTCATCAGCCATTAATGATAATAAGCAAATTTATGAGGCCTGCTCGAGCATATCCATAAATCATTTAATGATCAAATTATTACAATTAATTTAGTAGTAAGTAATTTTCATAGATAAAATTAAAAGTAACTATAACCAAATGAAATAATTTTTATACACCAATTGGGATAATTTTAAACCCATCCATTTCAATCTAATTTTCTATCATAATACTAATATGTTAAATAGAACAATAAAGAGCATCTATATTGATCTTGCTATAATTTATATCAACATACACAATTTATTTCAAATTAGTAGAAAAAATGTAATGATTTAATTCATATACAAAAATTATTAGAAATTTACTCCTAAGAATTTATTTAATTATAAAAAATGTTTTAAAATTTATCTCATGGGATCTTTTGATGCAAGAAACCACAGCCAATTATTAATTTAAAATCAATAATGCACGCGCATCGAGATTTAATCTCTTTATAAGTGAGAATGTTATTATTTTCTTTATATCAAAAAAGATGAAAAGCATAATCAAAATATCCTTATTTAGCAAAATATTACTGTAAAAAAATTAGGCGATACGATTTAACTGAATTTACTAATATATCAATGTTTTAGTAATAAAATCATAATGTTTGAAGAAATTACAATTTTTAAAAATTAGATTGTGGTGATTTAAAATATATAAAAGACATCAAGTTACACAATAACTTCACTTATTCTATCAAAACGAATCTAGGCGGAACTAAACGAAGTGATGATAATCGTTTAACTTGTTATAACGTGACAGGAGAGGATGGATGAAGGTCGTTTTGATCCAATTTTTCTTTCTATTGCTCAACAAATTAGTGGAGGAGCACAAGAAGTAAACAAATAGATAATTTTATAATAGAGTTTTGTTAATGCCAGCCATAAGTTGATAACGGAGATGTTCCAATTTTTCAGAAGAAAAACTGATTTTTTCGTTGGAAATCCTGACCCAAATGTTGCTGAAAAGGTTATCTATAATTTTTGTATACTTTTTAATTTAAAATATAGATAGTTTTGGATGCTTTTCACAAGGTGCAAAAAGTTGCGCTTGAAAGTAAACAATCACAGCAACCATTATCCAAGAATATCCCAGTTCAAAAGAATCATAGTGATATTGTTGACCTTGGAGAAGTTAAAACTGAACAACCTGCTCAACATATTGTCCCCAATGTAGTTTGTCCATATTTAGTGTGGATTTCAATAATAATCGATATGATTAGCCTTCTAAAGAAGATGATGAAGAAGTAGGAAAGCTTGTTCCAAATGAACTAAATGGTTGTAATTTGGAATTATACTCGTGGGGTCAGTCACTGCAAGATTTAGAGGTATTTTTGGCAATAAATTGCTTTAAATCAGTTTTTGATATTTCGTAGATCACTATACCACTATTCAAAGACTATCCTTCGGGAGTTCCAAGAAAGTCTCTCAAAATTGATATTCACAAAAATGTATATTTTAATATAATGTTAAAATTTCTATTTATATGATGAATGTTGATATGCTAATTTTTTGTTCAGCGTATAATAGTCATAAAATTACCTTAACATATAACTTGCTAACAATTTTTTTCAACTAATGTAAATAAAATGAATGTTATTCTTATATTAATAGAGTGTAAAATTTAAATGTTTTGTTGTATAATTTTGTAAGCTTTTCTAACAAAAACCTGCATATTATTATCAATTTAAGTATGTGTGTGTTTTTTGTAAAGTATGAAATTATTTTTACTTTAAAAATTAATTTCAGTACAGCTTTGCATATGAATCTTCTTTTAATCGTATCAACATATGTTTATCTCATGTATTTTGTATATAATTTTGTTATATATAGAAAATATTGGTAAGCATCAAAGGGCGAGAACTACCTATTATTGATGACCAACTCTATAAGGAGGTACTTTTTTTGCTTAATTAAAATATTTTCACCAATTAGCAGTTATCTTTTTTACATCTGTTGTAAGCTATAATATTAACGTGTTGTAATATGTCGTCTAAACAGTAATGTTTTTTTGGTTGAAAATTATTATACAGTGTAAATAGTAAGTATATAAAATATGTATATGGTCGTTAGGAGAGACATTTATGTTTTTCTATTATAATTAGTTTAAGGAAGTGCACATTACCAATATACTATATAGGGTGTAGTTTTTTAATGTTTTTGCTGTGCCATATTTGATGTTATTTTGATGATTATTTTATTTAACCTCTTGAATAGGTAAAATCGGACGAATGTTTCTGGACACTTGAAGATGGAGGTCGACTTATCAGAATAGTACTTGAAAAAGTTAGAAGATGTATATAAATAGTTTGATTTTAAAGTGGTAATATAGGTTGACACATCTGGATGGTGGCCTAAATTAGTTATGTCAGATCCTGAAATTAACGTAAAAAAAATTGTTCCCCCAAATTCTAAGGTAATCGGCTATAGAATTTTTTAATCCTAAGACATTATTTTTTATAAAGTTATCTGACCTTGATGGAGAAACAAGAAAGATGGTAGAGAAAATGATGTTTGATCAACGCCAAAAAGAGGTACCATATTTAGTCTGTTTTTGATAGTAATTACTTTAATTATTTTTTAAATACAAGATGGGTTTACCAACATCCGAAGATATGGAAAAACAGAAACTATTAAAAAAGTAATGTTATCTCATTATAATTATAGTTTGTTACTAGTGATGGATATTGTATGATAATTAAATGATGATAATCGCAGGGGTACTGAAAAATCCAATATGTGGGATTGGATACTACTGTATGGATTGATTTTAATATGTAGGTTGTATTGATTAAATATTTTTGATGCAACCAACCATTTTCATTATTGATCCAGATAGTAGTATCATAGATTACAATCTGCTGATAATAAATCATGCATACCATCACTATCATTTTTATTTTAGTCTATAATCCATTTATCTATAATTTGTATGTAATATTTGTATGGAAATATTTAATATAGATTCATGGAACAACATCCAGAAATGGATTTTTCTAAAGCTAAAATTGGTTAAAACTTTTATGAAATGTTTATTATTGAATGTGATATGTATTTATTAATGTGTATGTTTTAATGTGCGTATATGTGACTGTATTTAATTATCATGATGCAATCTCTTTTAGATAGTGTATGAGCATTTTTAATTAAATGAATAAAAAATGACAATATTATTAGTTGGTTGACTGGGTGTATGTAGTTAAAGATAATGTTGTAATTCATCCATGAGTATTTTAACAATATTTAACGTCTATTTACTTTGTAAAAATTCAAATGATGTTCAGCAGTAATACCACCACTTTAAATTTTATTGGTATGTTAGTATAGCTTGTATTACTGATTCTTAGCTTATATAGATGAGAATATTTGGATTGTAGTGATTGTAATTGCATTAATTTTCATCATTTTGTTTATATCTTTATTTGTCATATTATTTCTTAGAAAGAGGTACACACACCTTAGTCTAACATTTTATGACATTGGTATATCTGTATATGCTTTAGATGGAATAAGGCACAAAGTGGTATGCCTTTGTTAAAAAGCATAGAAGCCAAAGCTAGAGATCAAGGTAGAGTCTATGTACCATGTCTACGTCGGGTTGCTCCCAATACAGTACATCTTCAACGTGAATCGTAATTTTCTCTCTTAAATTACATAAGGTATAAAATCAATGTTTTAGACATAGCCCAGACTTGACTATAATTGAACAGTTGCCTATACATTCAAAAGTGTCCTTGCAAAAGAAAAATTTATAACATTAATTTCTTATAAAATATTTACCTTTGACAATAAAAATTATAATGTAAGGTTTTAGTTTCATTTCTAACATTATTCTCACACCTAAAATAGAAAGTAAATTTTATCACTTGTATTTTGAACACAGGTGTACCGCATATGTTATACTATCTTGTTTGTTGATTAATAAAAGCCATTTGCATTTTGCTCATTTACTCTTTAGTTGAAATTTAGAAAACAGCTCTTATGAAAAATTATTCTTGATAAGTAGCAGTAATACCAATAAGAGCATCATGATGACCAACTAATTAGATCGCGCAGTATCATTAAGCAATTATTAAGTTATCATATATATTAATTGCTCCAAAATGTGACTGGATAAACTTACAAGTTTTTCTTACACTTTTAATGAAAAATATAAAATATATGGTGATTCTTAGCTGATTACTATATCTATTAAATCATATTCAACTAAGATAGTTCTTAATTATGTAACCAACAAGTTAATATACAACATTTAAAAAAAGTTCCGACTTTCAACGAATAAATAATACTAACATGCATTTTCTGAAGAATGTTACTACACTAATAATATATATATGATTTATTTAATACTAATAAATCTAGAGAAAAAATTGCTTTATTATAGTACATATATTTTAATATGAAATCATTATATACCATAAACTTATTTTAAATGATGTTCAATATGAATGTACTGTGATAATAATCTTAATCATTTAATTCGTGCTCATTATGTTGAAAATTGGGTTAAATCATTAATAAACCAGTAAAACTTTTAAAAATTAGTTTAGTTTTAATATGAAATTATACTTGATTATTTAAAAAATTTTAGTGGTGATTTGTTAAATTTTTTATTTTATATAGAAATATTGTCTTAGAAAAAAGATAGAAATAATTAATAAAAATAATAGATAATAGTAGGTATATTTTTATAGGCTATATAAAACATTTTTATATTAGTTTTACAATTAGGAAACATAAATATAAAATTGATTAGAAAAATTTTGATATTGGATACCATAATAAATTAAGTATGTATTGATAATGGTTAAATATTATAATTTAAAAATATTTATATAGGTACATATATTTAAATAAAATATAAATCTAACAAAAAAAATTTTATAATATTAAATATATTCGATATATTATTAGTGCCTAATAGTCCATTCTAATAAATTAAACTATAAATAACGATTGTTGGAAATGATTGATTGATTAATAAGGAAATATCTAATTATTTGGTTTGGTTAGGTAGATAAAGAATGAATTAGCGTTTCCTAAACAAAGTCGCTTATTTCCACAGGGTTTAAGGTCAACATCAAGACAATCATCAGCAATATGATCCACCACCAAATCTTTTGCGATTTCTTTAGATGCAGCAACACATCTTCCTATTATTTACAGTTAAAAAAATTAATATAAATCTTTCTTTAGTAAATCACCATCATCATCGTATCCAAATAATTCAAATTTCTTATCTAATGCTAATTTATGGCATTCGCACAGTTTTTCATTAAGAGATTTTTGTTTATCAGCCATATTTAATGGTGACAATTTTTCAGTTAATGGAAACAAAATAAAAGCATTCTTTTTAGTGCATTGGAATTTTGCAATATCAGAGTTTGGACATACTTAAAATATTAAAAAATAGTAGCAATATATTTGTTACTTTAAAATAAAATTTAAATTCTATTTAATGATTTTGAATTATCAATAAGCTAGTGTTGATTATACGTTTTATAATGAGAATTTATTGCAAAATAACATTTAAAAATAATCCAGATATAAAGTTTATATAGTTTGATAAAATAATTATTATTTTTTAATAAAAATCATATTTAAATATAAAATTTATTAAAATATTGTAGGTTACCACACAAAGTTTCTACAAATCTAGTATCATTTAAGATAAAAACCTACATTAAATATTGTTTTAAATACTAGATATATAATATATAAAAAAATAATAGTCTTTTATATCATACTATAAATATTAAATGATATGGGTACAAAAACAGCGTTCATAATGGGTAATATGTATATTAATTTATATAAAATATACAATGGTGCATTTAAAAAGAATATTAAACTATTATTCTATTTAAATAATAGTACATATATAAAAGTAAACTTGGAATAAAAATATATATTCTAGTTGTTTATAAACTTGAAAAGATATTTATGAAAAATAATGATTAATTAAATATGTTTTATTTCTAAAATAAAATTATAATTTTACTTGGTAGTGTAGTGAATTTGGTTAGTCCTTCAATAGTATACACTTTTTGGTATAGAACTAAATACAAAAGTTAGCTATTGAATAAAATATGATTGCTACTGTGGGTTAAATCTTTTGATGTTTTTATAGATATATCAGCAGAATAGTCACCCTTTTTTAAAAATTTGCTGTTAGTATCAACTACATTAACCATTTCTTCAGCAGTTGGTCCTTCATAATTGCTTAATAATTCAGATGCTGCTGAATTTATAGCAGATTCATCTAATTTACCAGCAGAACTCAATAAATCAAATCTAAATTAAGAGATAAAAATAATGAAAATAAAAATATATACATATCTGAATCATCACTATCATCATCATCGTCACTATCATCGTCATCGACCTCTTCTGATGTAACTTTTTCTAGAATGATATCACAATAAATTTTTATCATTATGTATATTACTGAATGAGCGAACAGTTGGGCCTAAATGAATGTAATCTTTGTTTTGAGCTATATTATCAACAATGCGAGTTTCCCCAGTAGTATCAATTGGAACCTCTTCATTCTTCAATTCTACAATAAAGTTAAAAAATTTTTTTAAAAATATTCCATACTTTTTTCTTTTCTTTTTTTTTCAATGAATTTAATCACTTTATAAAATTATACTATGAAAGAATAACAAAAAAAAATAGAATACATTTTTTAAGTCCATATCCTATCAGTTTGTTGGTTTGACTGGCAATGTAATCAGCGTCAATTTTATGAGCATCCTTTGCCATGTATTGTTTTCCATTTGATCCATCATAAGCTGAAGGGTTTAAGAATTGGGCCAATGAGTCAACACCTATATGTTTGTATATTAATTTAAACATATGATTTATAACCAATATATATATATTATAGTTGATTTATTAGTACTTAGGGCAGATCTTTTACTTATTGCATCTAAAGTATCTAAAATTATTGTAAATTTTATTAAATTGTTTAAATAATATAATTAGTTGTTTACTTAGTGCATCGTCACTCATATCTCCATTTTCTCCAACTGTTGGTGAAAATTTCATACCAGCTTCTATCATTAATAAATTACATAATACTTATTATTATAATTTTGGTTTGTTTTATAATTACGAGTTGCTTTTTCTTTCAATTTTTTAGCAAGTTGTTTTATTTTAGGATCAGCATATTTATTAACATTAGCTGCTTTATAAATTTCAATAAAATGAAGCTTATTTCGTTCCCTTGATTGAATACTTTTAGCTAAATAGTCATATTATTTGATATGACAGAAAAAAGTAAAAATATTAACCATCACAAAATTCATTATATAAATTTGGTAAGAAATCATCAAGAACTTTGGTTGAAGATGCTTCAAAATAGAGTAACTTATTAGATGCAATATTTTTTACCAAAGTTGAAGATGCTTTATCTTTAGACCCCATATCAATTACAATTATAATAATTCCTTTGTCTCTAAGATGTGCAGCAGCATCTTCTACTAAATCTTTACCCCCACAGTATGTTTCTCCGTTAGTCATTACAATAAGAACCTAATTTATTTTTATTATTTATGAATTAGTTAATTGATTTTATGATAACATACTTGTAAAGTATGTAGTAAACTTTTATCTGAATAAAATTTTTCTTCAGCAGCTACAAAAACATCTTCCAAACAGCTTTTTTTTGCTTAAAATATAATAATTAATTATATTGATATAGTAATTAAATTATCAAGTATTTTTAATACTCTAATGATTTATAAAATGATTTATAATTGTCAGATTTAAAAACTTAATTGACCACTTAATATATAATTAATTATCATAAACAATTATTTTTTTAATCAATTTAGACTTTCACAGAAATACTAAAAAATTGTTTTATATCAAGTGTAAAGTTATCAAATAATACACATACCAACATCATTAGATAGTACATAAATATATGGTATGATTCATGTTATTTTCAAATTTTAACATTAAAGTATAAAAAAATAATTTAAACTTACGCTGTTTTTTTATAGATTGTATTTGTTCTTTTATTAAAATTTCATCAGTTGGAGAATCATTTTTATCATTTATTTGACCAGTTGTTGTGATTAGCTTCATGCTAATGGACTTCTTTTTACCAATTAGAATAGCTAGTCTAGCTGCAACTTCTTTTTCTTTTTCAAATTGTTTTGGAGTCATAGAAGAACTATCATCAATTGCCACTATAACTTCCATTTCACATTCTACATCATCAGAATTTATATTTGCAATATTCAACGTATTGAACCCTCCATCTGATAATGTAACTGTTTTACAATATTTAAAATTATAATAAGAATATTAATTATACTTAAATTACTTTTTAAAACAGAATATAGAAAAACAATTTTAAACCAATTTATAAAGTTCATTTAAGAGAACAAAATTAAAAAATTTTCTTTCTTTTAGTATTTGTTTTTAATTAATAAATCTAATAGAAATTACTTTTAAATTTTTCACCTTTTAAATTAATAATTTAGTTTTTTCTATCATATAGTATCTTGTTTCTATGCTAAATATTAATAGAAAAATTGTATTTCACAACTTTATTTTCAAGACCATGTTTAATATATATGATAAAACAAAATAGCTGCCAATTTTTCATAATAAATTATGCTCGTCATGGCAAATGTGATACCTATCTAGGTGTTTCTATTTCTTATCTAAAATAAAATTATCCATATATAATATAAATTATTTTAATTTAAAATTTGTTAATAAAGTCTAGTGTATTTTTACTAGAATAAACTGCTAACATGTTATCACTATTAGATAATATTATGGTTAAATAATTAAATTCTAACTTTAAACATATATAAATTATTCATATTAAATAGAAACTTACTATTATTATATTTAATGTCAATTTACTAAATACAAACTAAGTTCTAATATTGATAAAATGTATTCATTATATCTAAATGATGCATTATAGTTTTATATTTTTACAGATTTAAATAAAAGATTTATAAGTATTGTTTAATAAAAAAAAATTTTTCATCCATTCTAGGCTTTTAATTCTTTATGACTTTTTAAAGATACTTAATCTTAGTAATGAGAGCTATTATAGAATATATTTAACTTAAAAAATACAACTTATAAGTTCATTATACTGTTTTATTAGTCTTAAAAATAATAAATAATATTTATATTTTTTTAAATGATAACAGAAATGACTATATGATATTTTAACGAATTTTTAGGATTTTATATTCATTTATCTATTTAAAGTAAATGAAGCAAAAATTTTATTATTAAATAAAAATATGACCTTATACCTATTTTTTTAAATTTTAATATTATTGTAGTATTTTCTATTTAATTTAGTTTAATAATTTAAACATGAATTTAAAATATAGCCCCTACTATATTTAGAATAAATTTAAAATTTCATTATGATGATTAATGTTCTATGCATTAATTAAGCTATTATTAATTAAAATAATGTAATTTATATGAGTTTAAAATCTAAAAACTATAAATTTTACTTATTGATCTACAATCCACTCTACATATAATTATTAATTAAAGAATTAAAAGTTACGGATATAATAATTTGTTTTATAAACATCTGTTAATGGAAAATTTTAAATAAACCATCATTCTAATAAATATTTTCTTTAATTATACACTCCTAAATTATAAATTTTAATTAATATTTTTATTATTAATAATACCCATATAATTGTTTTTGTTAAAGATACAATATATAATTCATGATTTACTAATCAAAAAGAATAAATAACTATATTATATTTAATTAATAACTGAATGTTCATCATAAATAGAGCTTAACATTAACAATTCTTTTGGATAAAAACTATTAGTCTTATAGAGATATGAATAAATTGTTGCTTGGTAACCATTTGAAAAAAAGATTGAACAATGATTTGAATTGTGATATTAATCTCAATTCCCATTTGGAAAGAGCAAACATAAAAATTTCTTTTCGGAACAGTTGTTTTACCTTTTAGCTTTTATATATTGGATCCTTTGTGCAATATAAAACATTATAAGAATATTAAAAGATTATACCATTATAGAGATAAGAGGTAATAAAATATCGATTTGAATACAAATGTAATGATAAGTAAATAGACTAACCTTATTAGTAGTAGTGTGACTAGGTGGTGCTTATGGATTCTACAATAAACATTAGTAAAAAACCTCGAAAATTTAATTCACTCAAAAAAAGAGAGTTAGAAAAATTGATTAAAATTTGGAATAGTGAAAGATTGGTACTTTATCATATAACAGCACCAAATGATGTAAAATATATAAAATTATAAAAAACTATCTTTTCATACATATCATATATAGAACTTAGAATATTTTGGAATAATTAGAATATACTATCAAGATGAATCAAAGAATATTATAAGCAAATGTTTTCGTGTTTCAAGTAGCTCAACAACCAATGAAATTATCTCAACAGCCCTTGTGAAGTTACAAATAAAATCTACAAATAGTTTTGTCTTAATAGAAACTCATGATAATGGAGGTATATTCGTATTATAATTACATATTACAATCAACTATTTTTAATTAATTTAACAATTTTAATAAAAAAATTAATTGTATTTAACTTTTTTATGCAGTAAATATTTTATATAGACTTGAATGTCAATTATTTTAGAATACAGAAAGTTAGAGTCACAAGATTATCCATTGGAAATTCAATTGGGTTGGTGTGAAGATGGTCGTGAGGGAAAATTTTTTCTATATCAAGAAAATGAATTCAAAAACTTTATAAATGAAAATATTAACAATAAAATAGAATTAACATCAAGCATAACTTACGATTCAGGTACAGAACGAAAAAAATCATCATCCACTAATTCATCTTTAAAGAAAAGTAAATATTTAATGTAATGGTTTTCAAAAAAAAATTATCACAATATTTATAGATTTAAAACTTCCACCTTTTATGCTGTTAACAGATAGTGCATTTACACGAACTATATCAAATAGAAATAAAGTGATAGAAAGACAAAGACAAAAAATGGTAAATAAAAAGCTAGTTATATCAAAAAAAAATGATATGAAAACAAATCAGAAAAACACTATTAAAACTTCAACAACTATAGGAACTATAAAAGTTTTTGCAACAAGTCTTTTTCCTGATGCACCTTACAAAACAATTATAGTTTCAAATGAGGATACAACTGAAAATGTAATTAAAGAAGCATTAGATAAATTTTCCCTTTCAGGAATGGTAGCCAATCCATCTGATTGTTATATGGTAGTAGTGGTGATAAAAAATGCTGTAAATAAACAGCAAAACTCCCATTTAAAAAGCTTTAGGCGCGATACACGTGAATATGTTCTACCAAACAATGCAAAACCTCTAATAGTCTATAATGAACTTGTCAATAAATGCCAAACCATGATGTTTCAACTCAGAAAAAATATAAAATTAACATCAATATTTCCCGTCGAAATGGAATTAGTTGATAAAATTGCACCAATTAGTAAAAATGAAATCCAATCTCTATCTATTGATAACGATGACATATATTCTAAAACAAGACCTAAAGGATACCATGTTGTACTCAGCTTATGTAGCACAACTAATAATCAGTCACATCAAAAAGATATTCCTACGACTATTGTTTTAGAAAAAGATATAGCTATCTTTGGCAGTAATAAAAAATTAATGAAGGAAAGAATTTATCTCGGTCAAAATCCTACAAAAATTATTCCCCTCTCTCATGGGGGTGCCGTCTTTCCTATCCATTGTATAGTTTCAACACTTGATAACGTTCTTACAATTGTACCTTGTGTAATGGATGCTGATGTTAGGATAAACAATGAACGCATTTATGGAAAAACTATTATTCATGAAAATTCATTGCTAGTTATTGGGCAAAAATATTGTTATAGTATTGCTATATTTCATCCGCATTTTGTTAATCCCCATTCTGCCAATACACTAAATTATAATTCAATAACTTCAATATCTAGTGTGTCGAATTTTAACCACCATAATAACACTAATAATTTTATGAAAAGTGAAAAGTAATTTATTAAGTTTCGTTTTATAAAGTAAAAAAAAAATAATTTATATAGCTATTCTTCGTACACTAACAGTGATGATGTAAGTCCAATTTGATTGTTTTTACTGTTATAGCTTATATCTCTGGAGAATAGTTGTTAATACGTCACTATTCTAAAGAAAAATTTATCATAAGATCTTAAATATTTAATTTTTACTTAGATAATGAAAGCAACATCTTCAATCAATGATACTAAAATACAAACTTTGCTTCAGTCTCTATCAATTGAAAGGTATCCATCGTTACCACTGGGGCTCAAGTATGACATTTCTAAAAATAAACGTGTTATTGAAACATGTGTTACCTATGTGGAATCTAAAAAATGTGATTATAAATTGGAGCCTGCATTTGTAATTTATCTGGCATTTTGCGCGTTATATGAACGTTTGGAACCAATCTATGCTGATGATCAAGGATTGTGTCATCCTAACCAATCCTATCAGCAATTTATCAACAATGTCACCTTTGCAATCCATGAGCTTTTTCACAAATTAAAAGTATAAAATAGAATTTGTTATTCAATATTTGAATCACTTAATTTTATCTAGAAAAGTTCAGATGATATTGTAAAATTAGTTTTCTGGCTATCAAACACTTCTCAAATATATCATCTATTTACTAACGACTATTTTCTCCAGCGTACTTTACCTAGAATTCTTATATCCACATTAGATGAATCCATTCAAGAAATGTCAAAGTATATCATTTTTGAATAGATCATTTCAAGTTTAATCATGTGATGATAGAATGCTATAATATGAATAAATTTGTATTTAAATAAGAAAAAATTAAAATATCATATTAAAAAATATTGATAATGCATTATGATTGACATAATCATTTGACCATTCATCATTATTAGTCGAATAACGTTTTGCATAATAGTTCTCATGTAGAATTGTAATATCTTCAAATTTGTTTATCATTTTAAAACAATTGTAAATAAATTTCTACTAAAAACTAAATTAACATTTAGAATTTATATATTAGATTAAAACATTTAAAAAATTTTTACTGCCTATCTCAAATATTACAATAAACTAAAAGTATTATTTTTCTAATTAATTAATATTGTATTATGAATAAAAATTTCAAATTTAATTTTGATAGGCGTTTGTTTTATATATAACAGTACCTTTTAATTAATACAATAAATAATCATGAAAATTGATTATTTAATTGCATTTATTATCACATTTTAAAAATAAAATTTTTAAATATCATATAAAATTGTACTTTTTTATTCAAAAATAATACTCATTATTTTTATTTATGCATAAAATGGTGTATTTTAATATTTTAAAATAGAAATATCAGCTGGATTATTCAACAAGAATTGGATTACATGTTACCAGCTTTATTTGATGTAAAACATGGCCTTATTTTCAATGATAAAGAAGTCAACGATTTGATATATTCCGATATTGATACAGATGTTCATGACTATCACGATAAAACATGTAATATATAAATTTTTATTAATAATGACTCCTTATTAAGCATTTATGATTGGAACCTTTTTGAGAGTTTCAAGACGAAATCCAACTATTCATGATATATTTTTGTCACTTAATGCATGGATTGGTTTATTCTATTATATGAAGCTTAATATTTCATTTACCGTTCAACTTTTTCAAAAATTGTTCAGCTATTGTAATGACTGGATTGTAATTCGTTTATGTGGAACGTGTAATGGCAATGGATCCTTTAGCAATAATCCGGTAACACATTATGTATTTGATCCAACTACAACAGACATTCAAACTTTATCAAACACTATTGAAATTAAACTTACATATATGAGAGTGTGGGCAGAAACACAGGGACTAGAAGAGGCTTTTGATGATCAGTTTCAGACATCATACGAGGTAAAAGAATGTTTTCTAATAGAAAACTAACTTGATATATATTTTAACCCTTAATAATTAAATGAATAAGCACATAATAATTTTTAGAACAAATGTTATCATTTTGCATTATTTTTATACAAATAATGATGTATAGAATATAAAATTTACCAAAATGACTTATTTCAAATAATATTTTAGACTATAAATTATGAAAAAATTAATATTTTCATCATTTCATAGCAGATGATCAAGTGTTTTATGATTTTCTTTAATTCTATCCATCTAATAATATCAATTTTAATATATTTGTCTAAAAATTTATTAGCTAATTCATCTTCTTCATGCAATAATTACAAAATCAAAATCTAATATACTTGAAGAAATTCAGCTTCTCAATCAGTCACAAGTTAGATCTTTATTGAATCTATTACTTATTAATCCAAATAATGACGTGGGTAAATAAGTGTTATTTTTTAATAAACGATAAATAAACTATATAGAATTACTAACCACCCTCCTTAACTATTCTACTGAAATTGATTTCACCACTCAAGAAACACCACCACTAAACAACAACAGTAATGGCAATATACTTATAGCAGATGATGACTATTATAGCCAAAAAAATGAAAATATAACTGTATGCATAAGAAATTTTATACAACCACTTATTATGGAAGGTATGGTTTTAATTTTATTAATTATATAAAAATGTTTATATGAGTTTTATTTTGTGTTTACTTAAAGGAATTATTGTGCTTGTAATCAATAATGACCCTGGTTGTAGTTGGGAAAGTAGATTCCAAGATAATATACTCCAATGTATAATGTTACATCTATTTTTTAAAAAATTTTCTAATATATTTAGGCCATAACATAAATAATAGAAAACTATTGGAGAATAAAACAAAAAAAAGTAGCATTTCAGAAGAAAAAAAATCATCTCTAACAACATATGATGATTATCAAGTTTTTACAATTTATATAAACAAACCACAAGATCAATCTCTTGGGATGCATATTGTATCTTTACAGAATGAAGCCTCAATAAATTGTGGTATTTTTATCAAATCAATAGTCAAAGGATTACTAGCTGATAAAGTTAGTGATTGATTGAAATTATGTTTTCTATTAACAGCAACAATAATAAAAAATTTTTATAATCAAACGTTTATAGAGTGGAAAATTTAATATTGGAGATCAAATTTTATCAATAAATGATGAAAAATTGCATGGATTAGGTGTATCAGATGTTGTTTCTAAAATTAAGCAACATGAACCTCTTCTTAAATTTAAAATAGTAAAAATTAACCCACAAAATTATGACTTGAGTAAGGCTTTATCTGAAGTGAATGATGATACATTTTCCCAACAAACTGTTCGTTCTTCTAATGCGACAGATTCTTCAGAAGTATTTTCATTTCCTGATCCTCCAAATGATTCACTTAGTAATGATGATACAAATGAAGTAAATGTTGATAATAATAAAATCCTTAATCCGGATGTTTTTAATCCTTCATTTACAAACAATGAAGTCAATTCTCCAGTTCCTAGTCCAATAAACAACTCTTTGATTGGTGCGATTATTTTTTAAAAAAATACTTCATTTAAAAAAAAGATTGTTAAACATTTGCTTTTAGATAACAAAGTTTTGAGAGAAGAATTTGTATTTGACGATGGTTGGGTTTGTTTAAAAACATCAATTACTGATTCCACTAATAGTGCCACTCGATCAAATTCTACAATATGAAAAGTGAAGTAATAGGACATGTTATTTGCATATAAATCTTGCATAACAAACAAAAAAGATGTTCATTGATCCAATAACAAATCATTCGTTTTTATTTACTTTAATTTGTTTAATGACATACTTGTTACTGCTACCTATATTATAAGATTTAATTTTTGTATATCAATTTGATTAGCTTGTAAGCAATATTTGATTCTAATATAGATAGTAGTATATTTAAGAAAATGAAATGGCCCATAGGGTGATTGATTTTATTTTTTATATGGCATGACACCTTGTAGCATCTATACAATTTTCACTGAATTGACATTCACCAAATATATTTTCATAGATAATTTCTTTTATAAAAGCATTAAGGCTATTTTTGAAATTTTAATCGTTATTATGAAAGTGACTGGAGTGTTTAAATTAGTATTCCACTTAAGGTATACAAATTTACTATAAAAGATGTGTTTCTTAGTTTTTTTTGACAATAAAATGCTAACAATTATATAACTGATTTTAGTTTATTTTTTGGTGCAAAATGTAGTCTACTGAAAAGTGCTGATGTGGTCTTGTTAGTTGATGATTGTGTTCTTCCTGATGTCTATAAACATCACCTAAACTCTATAATAATTACTATTTTGGAAAAAATACTTGAAAAAGGGAGTAACAGTAGAACTAGTTTGGTTTTTTATGCAGATAGAGCCCAAATTATGTGGAAGTTTGATGATAGAGCATCTACAATCAGGGATGAAGCAGTTAAACTTGTTGTAGATAAAATCAATTCCACAACTTGTAATAAGTTAAAAACTTATTAGTTCTATTCTTCATTTCTTAAAACAAAATTTGAATTAAAATTTAAATAGCTAAAGAATCATGCCTTGCTGATGGGATTGCCAATGTATACGAATTATTTCGAGAAGATGCCACATCAAAGAGAACTAAAGTAATACATTTTTTGTATCATATATTATAAAGGAAATCAATTCTTTTTTCTTTAAGTTCGTTAATTGAATCTAAACTATATATAAAATAAAAAATTAATTTATTTAATCAGCAATTTAAAAATAAAATTTGTAAAAA
>JRUX01000993.1:0-33883 GCA_001407235.2 Kudoa iwatai
ACAATTTTATTAATGCTAACTTTAATATTAGAGTAAAAATTTACTTGTGGAGTCTATATATAGAACATTTTACTCTTATTAATTAATAAGTCAAATGATAACTAAATCCTCTCAGCAGGTCTTGATATTAAAAATTCTTAAAAATTTGCATTTATGATGACTACTGAAATCTAATAATTAATTCTTATATATAATTTTGTTTAAATAAATATTAAAATGATAACAAGCTAAAATGTGTTAATTTATTTATTTTGGGGGATTAGAGTAGACAAATGGTGACATATCGGAGCTTGTCATAGTTAACATGTTTTATTTAATTTGTGATTATTTATAGTTTTTGCATAAAATTTTATATTTTAATACTGGATATGATGAAATATAGATAAAAAAATTGTTAAGATATTATTTACGAGTGATCATTTATGTTTAAGATATCTATAATTAATCATATCTAGGTTAAACTTTAGTAAAAGATAATTATCATGATATAAAAACATTTATTTTAAAGTTTATTTTATATAAAATTACAAAAATTAGTATGATTAAAATCTAAAAAAAATGTATCGACATTAGATGCGTCGGCACTGGATTGTTCTGTTGGTAGTTCCGCCAATATTCGGCTTAGATGGAAGCCTATGAAACATGTATGATTTTGGGTCAAGGAACATATGGTGTTGTGTACAAAGGTAAATGTAAAATTACTGGAATGGATGTGGCCATAAAAAAAACCAAATATAATTCGTAAGCTAAATTCCAAAATAAAACCTATTATAACTAAAAATAATATGAATGCATAGTTCCAATGAAGGTATTCCTAGTAATACATTACGTGAAATATCACTTTTAAAAAACTTAAGCCATCCTAATATTGTCAAGTAAAATACTATGAAAACATTTTCTATTAATATGCTTGATAATTGTGTTAATTTTAATGAATTAAGATTGCTTGATATTGTATGTGTTGAAAAATCTATTTATCTAATTTTTGAATGCTTAAATTATGATCTTAAGCAATATATATCTGAAAATGGTGCAATCGATGAATCTAAAACAAGAGTAAATACAAAAATAATTAATTCTGTTTTTATTTTTTTTCAATGTGCTCATAAAAATATTTTTAGTCATTTTTATTCCAATTATTGAAAGCACTCTCCTACTGTCACTCCAATAGGGTTATACATCGTGATATTAAACCCCAAAATATATTATTATCAACAGAAGGGACCGTAAAATTGGCTGATTTTGGTCTCGCTCGTACATATAATGTACCAGTTAAACGTTATACACAAGAAGTTGTTACTCTTTGGTATCGTTCACCTGAGATTCTTATGGACAGTTATTTCTATTCAACATCTGTTGATATGTGGAGTGTTGGGTGTATATTTTCTGAAATGGTATAGATACTAAATAATCAAATTTACTATACTTTTATTTGTACATATTTATTCAAATAATTTTTATGTTAATTATAGATTAATGGTAAACCTTTATTCACTGGAAATTCTGAAATAGATCAACTATTTAAAATTTTTCAGTACTTTAACTCAATATTCAATAAAATTCAATTAATTTTATTTCTATAGAATTCTTGGAACACCACATGAAAAAAATTGGCCAGGTATTAACAGTTTTAAATATTATCAACAAAACTTTCCAAATTTTCCATCTAAAGATCTTGCTAGTCTTCACAATCGATTAGGCATTATGGGAAACCATCTTTTATTAAGTCTTCTGGAATATGTACCTTCAAAAAGGCTTTCAGCAAAAGCTGCATTAGATCATGCTTTTTTTAATGTATATAATTCGATACGGTGAACGTATGTTTGGAATTTGTATTATTAAATTGAGTGTAATTCTGTTTGTTTTTTTAAAACCTCTTATTACTTTAAAACATCTATTAACTAACGAGATAACACGATTTTAGTCATTTTCCCTAATTATTTCACGTTATTAATGTATAGAATATAGTTTTGTGTACAAATATTGTATAACTAAAAGTAAAAACAACAAAACAGTGAATCTAAAGCCCAATATTATTATAATGTTCACTGTAACTTATTAAGGGGATAAATCTTATAATAGTTTTTATTCAACTTTGACTCCCCATATTCATGTGGTTAATACCGCCACAAAGTATCAAAATGCTACTTTAAACTTTTAAAATAAGAAATTTTTGTTTCAAGTTTGTATAAAATTGCACCGCTACAATAATTTTAAGAATAATGCTATCTTATTGATAAGAAAATGAGTTATGAGCCATCTTTTCCTAATCCCATTATTTAGGGGTTTACGTATAACATCCTTATCATGAACATTGCATAGATGGTCCATTAATAAAAGTATCTAATCTAAAATGAGCAGTATTTCATAAAAGTAATCAATTAAAAATTTTAATTTCTAGTAATTCAGAAAAAAACACAACCTATCTGACATTTATTCAAAAACACCAAAACGAGCCTATTTTTACGAGTTATCACGAAAACTTGTCCCTAAAAATATAGGATAAAATCCATACATATATAACATATTTTAAAATAAAATATATAATATTATATTTGAAATTTAAAAGTTAAAATTTAGCTTTTTTTTAACAACTTTATACATTAATAAAGAATAATACATGTTGCATAATTTTTTACGAAAAGATACGACTTTATAAATTTTTAGCGGCATTTTTTATCATCTAACTATAGAAAGTTTATAAAGAGAATAAAGGGTTACGTGCTTATAGTTTCATATTTTATAATCTGAATTTTTTTTAATTAATTAAGCTTATTTTGATGATGTATGTATATTATTTTCAATAAGAATGTGGTACTATTAGATGCTTTTTTGGCAAGTTTTTAATAGTGATATAATAAAATTTATTAAAAATTATTCTCTTTAATACAAATTAAATTTATCTGAAGAATTATTAAAGTTTAAAAGTAATATTACTGAAATAATCATGAGACCATTGATTGAAATCATAAGCAAAATAAATTTTCTAAAGTAATAGTGCTAAACAATTCACACCTTCAAATTATCCTCTGTACTACAATTTTATCTAAATAGTGAGTAAACTTGTATCAGTTTAGTATATATATATCATGCTTATCATTCATTATTATAGTTTGACATAAATGCACTTAGAATCAATTTCTTGTAATACCCTTTTGTAAAAATTAAGTGCTTTAGAAAATTAATTAGCTTATAATTTTTTTGATATTAAAAAAGTCAAAAAACTAACTCTATCCTCTAGAAAATGGATACTTATATGATAGCTCATCTAACTCTACACTACAAGCTCAAATAAACATCGTATTAATGTAAGCATAAATAAATATATTCGATACAGGTAAAAGAGTGTCCAGATTACCATTTAAATTAAAAATTTTAGAAAAATAATAGAAATAGATTATGAAAAAAATATTATAATCTAGTTATACATCAAATTTGTTCCATACCACTCATGATAATGCAAAAACTAAATATGAAGATGAATGGATTTTAATTACTTAAAATTATTACTTAGTAATAAAATAATATTTAAATATAGAAAAATAAAGAATTAAATCATAAAAAAGTATTAGATAGCAGTTGAATTTTGTAGTTGTCATGCGCGTAGTTTGGCGCTGAACTTATTTTGGTGGTTAGTTATGATGGGAGGGGAAGTGTTTAATATTGATCCAATCGATTCTGCTAACCATAGTTTTGACAGTTTCGAGAAATATGTAGATAATTTGTTATTGAAAATGGAAAATGAAGCTGATGAAATTCCTAAGTGGTTGACGTCTATAAAAAAACGTATAGATAGTATTGTGATTTGGTATTTCATTTAACCATCTATTTTTATAATTTAAAATATTTAATTAGCAAGGAAAGCACAAATTTACTAGATAATCAATCTGTTTTTGAGATAACTGAATTGGAAAGTTTTGCAACATCTAATAGCATAGTATTGGAAAATAAAAATCACAATCAAGGTAGGAAAAAACTTTCATTAATTAGCGAAGAAGCTGTGTCTCAATTAGGATGTGGTGATAATAAGGAAAATAGTCCATCCCACGATTGTGTAGTTGACATAAAATTGACACTACCACAAGCAGTTGCCAATGCCGATCAATCTGAAAATTTGCATATCGATACGATTTCGCCAAAAAATATCTCATTACCTAAACCAGATAAGGTAATGGAAAAGAAAAGCTTACAAGTAAGTTTTAATATGGTAATAGGTCAGTTTATTTTATATTGATTTTGAATTATTTCAGGTTAAAAATATAAAGCAATTTCCAAAAAGAAAAATTAATGTTGAAGAGAATGTCACACCTTTAAAAGTTAAATATAATTCGAAAAAAAATATCACAAATAAAATGTACACTAAGAATTACCTTAGTTTAGTAAAAATAATTTTTTTTAGAATTAGCTCAGAAAAATCTAAAAGAAATTTTCATCAAATGTCCAAACATGTGACATTTACTAGTGTGTGTAATGTTAGTGATAATGCAGATACATTATCATCGGGTGGAAGCAAATCTACACCAATTAAAGGTAGTTTTCGTGGTAAGATGGCAAAGTGTGAAATGCTTCAACATCAAAAAATGGAGCAGGTTAAGGCTAAACAAGAAGAACTTAAAGCTAAAACAATTAATCGAATTATGGCTAATAAAGAGAGAAGAATGAAAGCTGAAGAAGAACGATTAAAAAAATATCAATATGAAGAATTACGAAAGCAAGTAGCGAGAGGTAATTATGTTTTTTTTTCATTTATATTTATTTTTTAGAAAAAATTGCTGAACTGAATAAAAACAATAAACAGAACCGTAAAGCTACTACTCGTCAATTAACACCAATCACTTTTAAAACACACAGTGTTATAAATCCTACAAGATTATATGAGAAAAAGGATACATCAAATTTGTGCTCTTTACCACCAAAGAAGGATGCACGCCATCCACCCCATACAATTTTAGAAACTATACAAGATATAACTGTTGATGAAACTACTTTTGAAAATGATATTTTTAATTCTCAAACTGTTTTGAATAACAATTCAAAATCCATCGATAAACCTAATGTTGAAAGATTTGCAGCAATTGCTAGTACACCGTTTAACAATGGGCAACAATGCATAAAACATTCCATAGACAAAATTGATGCTATTTTCGTCGAAAAAAAAGCAAATATATCACCTTTTAAAAGCTTAAACTTTGACAATAAAATAAATTTTTCATCTACTCTTCCAGTACCTGATGAAACACCAGTAGCAACTAATGAAGCTAGTGATATTAAAAATAGTAATAATAGTGGAGAAATAGAAGCAAAAAAAACAAGTACATTTATTCTTGAGAAAAATAATAGCTGTAGTGAATCAAATTCATCCCACCAGTATGAAATGACTATGGTTGATAGTAACGTTGCATCTGATGATAATGATGAATACTATGTTCAGTGCTCTGATAGCAATAAACCTATTCCAGAATGGGCTAGAAGTGAAAAAATATGGAGTACTATTACTCAGCAAGTAATATTTATTATCCAAATACAAATTATATATGTATTATTTAAGATCAAAGATAACAAATTATGTGCAGAGAATATATTTGGACCAATACCTCGTGTAAATATGAATGAAATTTTCAAGAACACAAATCGAGATTTTATTCATCGAAATAGTTCTGGAATCTGGAATGATAGTGTTGACATGAACTAGGTTTCTTATTTTATAAATTTATAAAAATATTTTGTATGGATAACATAAAACATTGTTATTTTATGTCATACATTGCAACGCTATCATCTTTTAGTAAGTTGATGAGAGTAGTTGCCTATAAAATTATTTATAAATTAAAGCTTTAAACCCGTGTTTTTAATTCATTTAAATTTATTGCTACTAATTTATCCTGGTTAATATTATTTTCAGTCATAAATATACTTTTAATGTACATGTAGCAATATTCATTATATGATTTAACTTAATTGTATGTGCTTACACTAATAAGCATTAATTAAACGTTTCATACAAACCTTCTAAAAAGATCCTATTTTACTTTAAAATTCATATTTTAAATATAGCTCAAGATTTTTAATAAAAGATTTCTTTAAAACTTATTATTTGGTGTATAATTAGGCTTTTGTGATTAGTTATGTTTGTCTAAATAAACTTCAGAATGTCTAGTATAAAATTATATGATAAATGTTGAAAATATAGAAAAATATATTTTATCAAGTTGTTTTAAATACCAGTAATAGCTATTAACAATATAGAGAGAATGTTTGTGATAGATTATGAAAATTTTAAAGAACATTTTACTGATTAATTTTAAATCTAATTATTTCGTTACATATATAGCCTTGTGCCATATGTTTGAACTTTATTAATCCTATTTAAGTGTTAAAAAATCAATTGAATGTGACTGAAAGTATGTTTATATGTCATTTTTTGTTATCATAGTTTAACATAGGAACACACATTCATCAGATGGAATATTAAGTCTGGTAATGATTTACTTATTATGCACCTTATAATATGCCGTATCTATTTATTCTTCTAATAAAATACTTCAACTATATTCTATATAGGCACATTTTTACTAATAATCACTACATTCTAACATTTATTAGCTATTTTCCAAGTTTAATACAAGTTTTTTTGAATTTTGCAGAATATTAATAATGTGGTAAAATTTTTCCTACAAAATAATGTCCATATCTTTTCGATATAGTATTCTTAGACACAACTATCCAACCAATCCATGGGGGCGCTATATTTACCAATTATAGCGTTCATAGTACTCTGCAATAAATTGTGATGTTCGATGTGAGCTTAGGCAAATTCTGCTGGCAATCACTTGTTAGTTATATCTTATTTATCTTTTATAAATTATTAATATCCATTTTATAAGAGAGATTGAGGTTCCATCCTTTTGATTGAGCTTTTTTTTGTAATGTTTATAATTAAGTTTCCTGGTAACATATTGACAATCACTTCAGATTTGACGCATACCACCTAGGTCTTATCACAATTTTAGACACATCACCTGGAATTATGACAATTTTAGCACAATTAAAGATTTCGTATAGATTAGTTAACATGTAAATAAGAACAGCAGTACAACTCTAATTAAGATTCAAGCCTTAGATTATTAAAATGTGACCTATGATAACCATACCATATTTGCACTCAATTAATAATCTACCATGAATTTATTTTGTGGCTATATTATACAAAATTAAGGTACCATCCCATCTTTTGATTTATGAATTAAATCTATGCACTACTGTCGCTATATAACTATGTCATATGAAGGCATAACCTTATTAAAGACACTGGTAAAGTTTGTGATGTGTGATATTTCAAAAAACATTAAAATGTTTGATTAATAATCATGGTTTTAATAACAGCAATAAAAACTTATAAAAAATAAGTAATAATAATTAACAAGCTTAAAGATACAAAAATCAATGTTAACAAATAATAGCTATACCATTTGTTTATATATGAAAGGTAGACAAGTTAACTGGTTGAGTAGACAAGGCGTTTTTAACCAACAAACAATATAGTACTGTAGATATATTTCTATCTAAATTATTGTATTAGATAGATACAAAAAATTTGAGAAAATATAATGACGTGAATTACATTTCATGATATCCATGTGTATACTATAAAAAATAAAAAAAAATGAAATATGGGAAAATTTTGGGTTATTCGATGATCGATGTTTCATTAGCATGATGCTCGTTAGGTAAAGAAAAAATGTCTGGGCATTGAGACCAATCTTGTATAAGTTTATGTTCCCAATAGCCACCTTTATATTTGTACAGAGCTCCAGGAGCTTTATAAGCTGACGATGTTTCTAAATCAAACCATAAAGGGTCAATAGCTTCATCACAATGGCTAGGTAGTGATCCTCCCTAAGTATGGGAAACCGATAATAATAAATGAAACCATAATAAACATAGTCATGTAAAAAATTTACACGTTCTTTTAGCTGATTAAGTGCAAATGCACGTCTGGCACGCTGTTTTTGTTCTAATGCACACTTTAGTTGATTTGCAAGTTGAAAGTCTCCTTCTTCCATTACACGCTGATCTTGCCTAAATCTACTATCCGTAGGAGCAGCTAATGGTTCAGGTGCATTTAAGGAGCATGTAAATTCAGTAAAATTATACATTGTCTCAGCCATAGGTCTACATAATATTAAAAATTAAAAAAAAATGTTAAATAAATACGGAAGGCGCTCAATTGTCCAGAGTGGCAACATAGGACCAGCTTCATATGAACCATCGGCATTTTTTGACCTTACTTTTGCATATCTAATACCTTCGTCCCACCTTCCATCTATCACATAATGCACACCTCCATCTTTGTCAAATACAGTTCCAGTAACCTATTTAAAGAATCATATAAAACACAAAACCAAATTTTATGGTTATAAGCATTTGGGATACCTTTCTACGCATAGATTTGTTAAACATTGAATGGGAGTGGAATACTAACTTACACACGTCTCCCGTGTCATGATTAACAATCTCACTGTTACCAGTCTAAAATAAATGTGCTGAAATAACCTTAAAAAACCTTTCATACTTGATCTATAGAAAGTGTTCCCATGATTATGTTGTTAACTGTGCAAGTAACTTTATTCCACGTAATATTGTGTTTGGATTTTGTAATATAAAGATGAGCTAAGCCTAACATTTCAACAGACAAATATTTTCCTCTGAATTTGCTTTTAGCATTGAAATTTTCCGTATAATTCCAACCATTTCCTTCTGCATAAAGTGTACAGGCTGGAGGATGGTGAGTGACCTAATAAATTATGTATATCAAATTTGATTCATAATCGTTTAAAATGTATATTGTAATTTTTGAAAGGTAAAAACATTTAAAGAGTATCTTTTATCTTAAAAATTACTCTAATATTAGACTATTGTCAATAAAAAATATAAAAAAAACTTCTTACTATTTTTCATAACTATTATTAGTTAAATCTATAAGATTAAACACAAAATAATATGATTAAACATTTCATTAAAGAGGAATTTTATTATATAAGACAAAATGATGAATAGTAGTGTGATATTGTGTTTTGAAATATTAGCAGCTAGCGCATATAAATTTAAAATTTTATATTTACCTAAAACTAAACCAATACATCATTTAAAGTAACCATGCATATAGTGTTTAATACAATTATAACACAAATATCTATCATATTTTTAAAAGGATTAAACAAAATTTAAAAATAAATAAATGCTATTAAAAGAAAAGATTATTCATCCTTTATAGACAGAATTAAAATCAATACAAATAATAGTAAAAAATGTAAATTTTTTTAGAATTAAATTTAAATTTTTTTAACTATAATAATTACTCTTAAAATTAATTTTACACAAGAAAAATGTATAAAAATGTGCTCTACCTGTTCACATATACTTCTCCAACCGAGATCAAAGGAACGATCCATTTCAAACGTTTCATTAAGAAGTGGGTTAAATGGTTTACTAGTTCTATAAACATTGGAGGAATAACTGCTTACATTAAAGGCAGCTACATACACCAACTGTATGAGTGAATCGTTGATTGTTGTAGCAGCGGCTTGATCTAATAACGATGAGTGCTGTAGTGGTTCTGTCACACGCTGAAGCATAGAAATAGGCTCATTAAAATTTACCTAACGAAAAATGTTAGTTTTGTGTTGATTTTCATATTAAAATACATACAGGCATAGGAATTTTTGACAAATCTTTACCAATAGCATTTTTAATAAAGCCCCATAGATTAAGTTTTACATCCGGACGAGGTGGTATAGTTTTTCGAAGGGTTTTTAACTAACAAATAATTGTATTTTTTTTGAAAAATATCAAAAAAAAAGTAATGATGATTAATATGAAAGGTACATTAGCTATTTTTGATATGGATCGATGATTGCTATTGTTAGAATGATCTTGGAGAGCATTTAAAGATGATGATTGCTTAAGGGCATGATGAGATGTGCTTATTTTCACACACAGATTTTCCCCAGTATTATCAAAGGGTTGCTGTGAGAACAGGGTAGGATTTTTTTCTGAAAGAGATTCTATATTGGTGTTTGTGGTTTTATCATTATCATCATCATCATCATCATCGTCGTCATCATTTTCTAATAGATGACGGTCCCTGGATGAACTATCCATACTCTAAAATAATTAAAATTAAAAGATATTACAAATTAACAAAAAATAAATTTAACAAACCTACAAGCTAAATTGATAAATATAACTTTGATGATAAAATTAAAAGAAATATATAAATATATACTTCAGAAAGTGCATCATAAAACTCTTCACTCATCGTATCACTTAGATTTTTTTCAGATGTTGAGTTACTATGAAGAACGTTATCCTTAATGTTAGGTATTTAGTTGCAGGCTGAAGCAAATTTAAGAGGATCTTACCAACTTGTTACCCTTCGAGTCTGTTCGGCTGTCTTCTATTAATTAAACGAAATTAATCAAATAATGATGTAAAGTAAAATATTTGATTTCTCCTTTAGATACAATAAAAATTTAAGAGTGATTTAAATTAATATTATATAGACATTAAAGTATTTGGATGAAGTTATTTACATAGCACAGTATAGAAAACAATAATAATTGTTATTAAATTAAAACATTTTTCAATAAAAATATTAAAATATGCTACAATTTGGTAGCTGTGTAATTCTGTATTGACAGATTATGATAGAAGTATAATCGAACACAGCTCAGGCACATAAGGATTATGTGATAATATTGTACGAAGAACTACGACAAATAAAATACAGCACCGACTACATAGTCAAAATTAACGGCTAGTTTGGTTTAGTGCAACTTTTAAATGTTTAAAAAATAAAAAGGCTAGCCATTCAATTTAAAAATTATATGAACTACTTTTTTTTGAAATATTAAAATGGAATAAACTGTAAAAATTGGTTAGTTTGATATCGCAATTGTTATGGATTGTAGTTGAATGGTTTGATTGGAATGTTACAGCATAATAGTAAAAATATTAATAATCTTAGATTTATCCTATTATATTGGATGCGTTAACATCATAATTTTATTAAATTTGTTAAAGGGTGGCACTCATATATCTTTAAAACATTATATGACATTAAATTGTGCTATCAGCTTGTACTGGAATTAAAATAATCTTTAAAGTATTATTTATAGTCAATAATTATGATGTTGTAACCTATAGAATTCTTTACATTAAAAAATTAACCACCTGAATGTAGTAAACGCAATGTATAATGCAACTCAAAATAAATAGTACCATTTTATATGATTTAACTTCATTAAATATTTAAAGTAGTAAATGTTAATTTGAAAATATTTATTAGTTTATATATCATTTTGTTAAGGTAATCATATAAATATATTAATGCTTGTAGTAGATAACAATTTAATAGTGATGTATCACAAATCAAAAGCCTGTAGATATCATTTAAAGGGTTTAGGAAAGTAATTAGATTCAATGGGGGTAATTTGTTAAAAATTATAAACATGTAAAAGTTATCAGATAAATTTTATTTCACTAAATAACAACTATCAACATATAGACTCACTATATGCTGCAAACAAAAACTGATCATAAGTTTTGATCCATTCTATATTACAATTTAAAACTATATATGCCATTAATCGAGTCAAATGTTTAGATTTAAACGGTAAAAGCTAGATTGATTTAAATTTTTTTTAATATTATATTGAAAATGAAATTTAATTTAATGTACACTGGGTATAGAGTACTACTTAGGGAAAACATTATTATATTTAGAGCGTATCACGTGACCTTAAAAATACTATAACTAGTAGTAGTAAAGGTAAGTTAATAAAACAACTATTACTCAAAAAGTATATACAATAGTAAATAAAGTGTAAAATAATACCTTAAAACTTTTACTACTGATGACTTACAATAGATTAAATAATAATAATTGAAAAAGACAAAAATATTAATAGATATAGTTTGATGTAATTTTCCATAGAAAAAGTTGAGATAAATAAAAATAGAAAAGAATTATAAATGAAACATATTAAAGAAATGTAATCAAGCTATTTATAGATTCATTAAAGTAGATTAATCGGCTATTAAAAATAGTACCACCCAATTTTAAATAAATTATTAGAATCGTAGTAAATGGTAAAGGCTTATTAGTTAAACAATCAGGAGAAAAAAAAATAGCACGCAGTAGTGATTAGGTAAATTTTTAGATGAAAATTACTGCAAAGTTTTTCCACATCCCGTTCCAAAGTGTTGTATTGATGAGCAAGCTGTTTTAGATTTTGTTGTAATAATTCCTTTTTAAATATACTGTCTTTTATTGACCTTAATGTATGTACACGATAACTTTCAATGAGTGGGATTAATTCAGTTATTTCCTAAAATATAAAATGTAATAGGTGAATTGTAAAGTAAAATAATATGATTAACCTTTGAAATATTGTTAGTTATACGTTCCAACATATCAAATGTGTCATTTGAATTTAGTTTATTAATACAGCATTTTTGAGAATATTGAGACAAGGATGATTCAAACCTATCATTATCACTAGAATTAGTAGTGATATTATTTGTATCTATGTGATGTGGATTTTCTTTAAATGACACAAAATTGGTTTTATATTTTTTTAATAGACTTTCAAGTGAAAGTATAATGTCACATTTTTTGTTAATTCTTTCATAAAGCTCAGATTCCCAATGAAAAACAGACGATCTTGTTGTTGTTGTTGATGGTTTATCTTTAATTGTTGTCTCTAATTTTGTTTCACATTGAGAATTAAAAATATCATCAAAAAAAAGGTTTTCTGATTCTAAAATAGAAAAGAAAAAACATGTAAACTACTATTAAAATAATAATAAATAAAATATTTTTGTTAAAAACAAATATTGATACAAAATATTTAATGTTAATACTAGAAAAAAAGTATTATATTAAATAAATCTATTAAAATATACCATTTAATGATCTACCATCACTAGCAGAGTCACTTCGACTTAACTCACGGTAATTCAAAATGGGTTGCGTTATTGAGCTATTTTGGCTATTGTTACTATCACGAACTTTTTTTAAAGCTTTATTTATAGTAGAAATCCATTTGGAAGCATTTTTACTGTCCTTACATCTTAAATATAGTGTAATTCCACTTTTTGTTGTAATTTTAAAGTTAGTTGAATTAATAATAGTCATTTTCAAACAGTTTAAACTATACGAACCTTTACATGCAATACCTACTTGATCTTTATTTCTATAAACATATACATATATAGTTAGTATTAAACTTAGAAAAATCAAAAAAGCTAAAATTTCTATAGATGGGTAATTTTTCAAAATAAATACCCATAATACGATAAAATACCATTCTTTAATAGAAACCATCGATTTTGAAAACCATTTACATAGTTGGTCCATTTTTCAAGGTATCCACTTAAAATCTCTTCATCCATGTAATTTTTTGATTCTCGGTCACCCTGACAACGCTCATCAATAGTCATACAATCGTTCATTGTCGGTTGATTGGATATATATCCAAACGGTGGGTGCTTTGATGTTTGTCTTAATTTCTTTCTAATAAAAGATTGTGGTAAATTTTCTTTTCTCTTATTCATTTTAACCTTTATTAAACAATATAGCGTAGGTTTAGTAATCTATTACATGGATTATATGATTGTTTGATAATGCTATAGTCACATCAAGCTTGTTGTATCTTTATTTTTTTTTAATAGGAAAATTATTCATTTTTAATGGACATTATATTTAATATATTAATTAAATTTTATTTAAAACAATATATTGGTAATAAATCAATTGAATTAGTTGGATTATTGATAAATGTCCAGCATTTTGTGAATTTTCACAGATTATTATTGCATTCAATCGATTACTTTAATATTGTAAAATTTTTTTTTGCTACAAATTTAAAATTTAATTAAAAAGTTTTATTTGGTTTGAAACTTTTAGCTTAAAATCAATACACTATTGCATATGGTGTTATGCATTGTGGTTATTTTATAATGACTACTTTTATTTGAATTGAAAAAAAATTCGATTAGTTTTTTTATTTAAACAATAGTGTTAAAGGGAAGAATAGTGAGCAAATTGATCACTATTAAAAACACAAGTGATGCAATTCTTGTTAATCATTTGAATATTTACCTCATTATAAAATACACCAGTTATGGGATATTCTTAATTCCATTTTATTAAAAATTTGCTATTTTTTTATAAAAAAAATTCGTTTATATATTTATACATAATATAAAAATTTAATTGGAATTCATTGTATTTAGAATTACTTATTTGAATAATATAATTCTGATTTTTTTTATTTAGAGGTATAAAATTAAGATAGTTGTACATATTTCATGTTTAAAATAAGATGGGAATCAAAAAAATTATGTACAATCATGAGTTATTTTTTTTGCGATAAATAGATAAGACACAAAACAGGGATAACTCTAATAAGTATTATAATACGATATTAATCCTAATTCTCAATGTATTATTATTAAATATCTCAATTATGCACAAATTTGTTCAACTATTATAAAAAATAAATAAAATAATAAGAATTTATCAAAATTTATATATTTAAAACAATATTTTTCTTCTGATAATTTTTATATTAGTATCTGATCTCATATTTAAAAATATTTTTGATCTAAAAAGTTAATTGTAGCTCAATTACTTCCTTTTAACTCATAATAAATTTTAAATGCCAAATTCATCTTTTAAATACTTACAACAATATGATGGATAATATGACTGCGCGATACTCTTAAATTTAATATATTAATAGAAAATAACCTTTAATTATTTAAATATAAATTTTGTAACCATCTGTCAATAAAAATAAATTAATTTTTATATCTAAAGACTGACTAATGATTTTCACCAAATACAAACTATATGGATACACTAAGAAGATTGAGTAAGATATTCAATTGGTAAACGCATGACGGGTGAGCCTATCAATACTTTTATGTTATCAACTATTTGAATTGCTTCATATAAAATTCATATAGATTCAAATCGAAAATTTTAACATTTAAAAGTGAACTATCCATGTATATATACATTCTAGCACGCAATATAAGACATAAAACCATTTTTATTCCATTTAAGCGATTTTTTTAGTAAATAATGTTTATTAATAATATTAAAATATTATAAAAGTTTCTTGAACCTATTTTAACTTTGAATTATAGAAAAAAAATATGAATAAGCTAAACACATTGATTGATTTTCCATGGTGGTATATTAAAATTGTGATCAGTTGATGAAAAATTGAAAATTTTATAGTGAAAATTTTTAGAATAAATAAGAAAATGTAAATTATAATAGAATAGGTGAGTCTAAAACAGCATTACCAGAAGAAACTCCTCCATCTTTAATTTGTGTTGCCTTAGTTCTCACAATATGACCATCAACTTTGTTAATTATAGAATTATCAGAATGGTCAACTATAAAATGACCAAAAATTCCTAATTCTGCTATAGACTTAAAGTGAACTGGTTTGTCGGTATTATCAGCAATTCGGTAGTTACTATAGGCTTTAGGATGGACAAGTGACATTACAATATAATCACTAAGGGACCCATTTTTTAACTTTTCATTTATGGTTCCAAGCATTTCTTTACCATACAAATTATTTCCACCACCTTCACGTTGAGGTTTAAGGACATAGTTATTGACATTTTTCTTAACCAACCTAGTTACTTCAACAACATCGACTTCTTTTGGATCTAATGAATAGAATGTAGCAAATGTTGAAACAATATCATCAACTGAAACATTTGATATGTCAGGGAATAATTTGATTGCCTTTTTTAAGTAGTGGTCTACTAAAGATCTATCGTTGGCTATAATTTGTTGAAACTTTTTAGATCCAATCAAATGTGTTGAAATGTTAGGTATTTTAATAGCCTTAGATATCTCTACAGTCTTTCTCATGGTCCATATTTTTTCTTTGGAAAAGTCAGTGGGTCCATAGCAACCTCTAAATAATCAACTACTTGTTTTTATTTAGTGATGAAATACGATACCTAAAATAGATAACTCCAATTTCATATTTGAGTGTTTTGTCAGCGGATAAAAAAGTTAAGATACCAGTTTCTTTATCCAACTCAAGTTGATCAGCCATCTCTTCCAGTGTAAGCATCAAAATTGGAGGCATCTTTAAATATATTACACTAGGAGTATACATAAAGTATTAAAATACACCACGAGTTTCTTCATAAAGAAAGACCTCTCTTAAAAGATAATATATTTTTAGCTGGTCAAACTTATTTTTTTCATTGTGCTGTACAGCAAATACAATTGCTGGCATCTCATCCAATATGTGTCTATTTGCATCATACATTATCCAACATTTTCTAATACAACTTGTTATGCCTAAAAAATTTAACATCTAATATCATATTCTATTACAATATATGCTATAAATTATGCTTTATAGAATTACTATCTCCATTAGTAGATTAATGAATATTTGATAGAATAAAAAGTATTTACCTGCTAGTGTATCATTTGAGGGAATAGATGCAATGTATTTAGTAACATACTCTTTCATTTTTTTATTCGAATTATTTTGCATAATATTGTAAAATGTGTTGCGATGTAGGGTGGATATACAACTTGAATGTGCCCCATAAGCTACTGATATTGTGTTAATTTCTATTTGCTTTAAAAGACATAATTCATTTGATTTGGAATCTTTTTGCATACTATTATCAACCATATAATCAGTCCTAAGTATAGCAGCAGTAGCTATCTGAGGATATTGATGACTAGACACACTTCGCAGAACGTTTAATAGTCCTGCAGTAAAACTATCATTTTTTTCTGCACCTAATAACGATGATTCTATAAACTTAGTGTCTAAACTCATAACATAGACCAAAATATTTATTGCGGGTTGGAGAAATTTAGCTTTTTGCATAACTGCAGCAGAAAATGGTGTTGGGAAAAGTGTATGTGGAATAATGCTTGATATAGTGTTACCTTCGTTGATTTGTTCAAATATCAAACCATTTAGAAGTGCATATTCTTTTGATTCTTTTGCTAATTTTAATATATCATTTGTTTTTAATGATTCCAAAAATTTGCAGTACTCCTCATCAGCCATTAATGATAATAAGCAAATTTATGAGGCCTGCTCGAGCATATCCATAAATCATTTAATGATCAAATTATTACAATTAATTTAGTAGTAAGTAATTTTCATAGATAAAATTAAAAGTAACTATAACCAAATGAAATAATTTTTATACACCAATTGGGATAATTTTAAACCCATCCATTTCAATCTAATTTTCTATCATAATACTAATATGTTAAATAGAACAATAAAGAGCATCTATATTGATCTTGCTATAATTTATATCAACATACACAATTTATTTCAAATTAGTAGAAAAAATGTAATGATTTAATTCATATACAAAAATTATTAGAAATTTACTCCTAAGAATTTATTTAATTATAAAAAATGTTTTAAAATTTATCTCATGGGATCTTTTGATGCAAGAAACCACAGCCAATTATTAATTTAAAATCAATAATGCACGCGCATCGAGATTTAATCTCTTTATAAGTGAGAATGTTATTATTTTCTTTATATCAAAAAAGATGAAAAGCATAATCAAAATATCCTTATTTAGCAAAATATTACTGTAAAAAAATTAGGCGATACGATTTAACTGAATTTACTAATATATCAATGTTTTAGTAATAAAATCATAATGTTTGAAGAAATTACAATTTTTAAAAATTAGATTGTGGTGATTTAAAATATATAAAAGACATCAAGTTACACAATAACTTCACTTATTCTATCAAAACGAATCTAGGCGGAACTAAACGAAGTGATGATAATCGTTTAACTTGTTATAACGTGACAGGAGAGGATGGATGAAGGTCGTTTTGATCCAATTTTTCTTTCTATTGCTCAACAAATTAGTGGAGGAGCACAAGAAGTAAACAAATAGATAATTTTATAATAGAGTTTTGTTAATGCCAGCCATAAGTTGATAACGGAGATGTTCCAATTTTTCAGAAGAAAAACTGATTTTTTCGTTGGAAATCCTGACCCAAATGTTGCTGAAAAGGTTATCTATAATTTTTGTATACTTTTTAATTTAAAATATAGATAGTTTTGGATGCTTTTCACAAGGTGCAAAAAGTTGCGCTTGAAAGTAAACAATCACAGCAACCATTATCCAAGAATATCCCAGTTCAAAAGAATCATAGTGATATTGTTGACCTTGGAGAAGTTAAAACTGAACAACCTGCTCAACATATTGTCCCCAATGTAGTTTGTCCATATTTAGTGTGGATTTCAATAATAATCGATATGATTAGCCTTCTAAAGAAGATGATGAAGAAGTAGGAAAGCTTGTTCCAAATGAACTAAATGGTTGTAATTTGGAATTATACTCGTGGGGTCAGTCACTGCAAGATTTAGAGGTATTTTTGGCAATAAATTGCTTTAAATCAGTTTTTGATATTTCGTAGATCACTATACCACTATTCAAAGACTATCCTTCGGGAGTTCCAAGAAAGTCTCTCAAAATTGATATTCACAAAAATGTATATTTTAATATAATGTTAAAATTTCTATTTATATGATGAATGTTGATATGCTAATTTTTTGTTCAGCGTATAATAGTCATAAAATTACCTTAACATATAACTTGCTAACAATTTTTTTCAACTAATGTAAATAAAATGAATGTTATTCTTATATTAATAGAGTGTAAAATTTAAATGTTTTGTTGTATAATTTTGTAAGCTTTTCTAACAAAAACCTGCATATTATTATCAATTTAAGTATGTGTGTGTTTTTTGTAAAGTATGAAATTATTTTTACTTTAAAAATTAATTTCAGTACAGCTTTGCATATGAATCTTCTTTTAATCGTATCAACATATGTTTATCTCATGTATTTTGTATATAATTTTGTTATATATAGAAAATATTGGTAAGCATCAAAGGGCGAGAACTACCTATTATTGATGACCAACTCTATAAGGAGGTACTTTTTTTGCTTAATTAAAATATTTTCACCAATTAGCAGTTATCTTTTTTACATCTGTTGTAAGCTATAATATTAACGTGTTGTAATATGTCGTCTAAACAGTAATGTTTTTTTGGTTGAAAATTATTATACAGTGTAAATAGTAAGTATATAAAATATGTATATGGTCGTTAGGAGAGACATTTATGTTTTTCTATTATAATTAGTTTAAGGAAGTGCACATTACCAATATACTATATAGGGTGTAGTTTTTTAATGTTTTTGCTGTGCCATATTTGATGTTATTTTGATGATTATTTTATTTAACCTCTTGAATAGGTAAAATCGGACGAATGTTTCTGGACACTTGAAGATGGAGGTCGACTTATCAGAATAGTACTTGAAAAAGTTAGAAGATGTATATAAATAGTTTGATTTTAAAGTGGTAATATAGGTTGACACATCTGGATGGTGGCCTAAATTAGTTATGTCAGATCCTGAAATTAACGTAAAAAAAATTGTTCCCCCAAATTCTAAGGTAATCGGCTATAGAATTTTTTAATCCTAAGACATTATTTTTTATAAAGTTATCTGACCTTGATGGAGAAACAAGAAAGATGGTAGAGAAAATGATGTTTGATCAACGCCAAAAAGAGGTACCATATTTAGTCTGTTTTTGATAGTAATTACTTTAATTATTTTTTAAATACAAGATGGGTTTACCAACATCCGAAGATATGGAAAAACAGAAACTATTAAAAAAGTAATGTTATCTCATTATAATTATAGTTTGTTACTAGTGATGGATATTGTATGATAATTAAATGATGATAATCGCAGGGGTACTGAAAAATCCAATATGTGGGATTGGATACTACTGTATGGATTGATTTTAATATGTAGGTTGTATTGATTAAATATTTTTGATGCAACCAACCATTTTCATTATTGATCCAGATAGTAGTATCATAGATTACAATCTGCTGATAATAAATCATGCATACCATCACTATCATTTTTATTTTAGTCTATAATCCATTTATCTATAATTTGTATGTAATATTTGTATGGAAATATTTAATATAGATTCATGGAACAACATCCAGAAATGGATTTTTCTAAAGCTAAAATTGGTTAAAACTTTTATGAAATGTTTATTATTGAATGTGATATGTATTTATTAATGTGTATGTTTTAATGTGCGTATATGTGACTGTATTTAATTATCATGATGCAATCTCTTTTAGATAGTGTATGAGCATTTTTAATTAAATGAATAAAAAATGACAATATTATTAGTTGGTTGACTGGGTGTATGTAGTTAAAGATAATGTTGTAATTCATCCATGAGTATTTTAACAATATTTAACGTCTATTTACTTTGTAAAAATTCAAATGATGTTCAGCAGTAATACCACCACTTTAAATTTTATTGGTATGTTAGTATAGCTTGTATTACTGATTCTTAGCTTATATAGATGAGAATATTTGGATTGTAGTGATTGTAATTGCATTAATTTTCATCATTTTGTTTATATCTTTATTTGTCATATTATTTCTTAGAAAGAGGTACACACACCTTAGTCTAACATTTTATGACATTGGTATATCTGTATATGCTTTAGATGGAATAAGGCACAAAGTGGTATGCCTTTGTTAAAAAGCATAGAAGCCAAAGCTAGAGATCAAGGTAGAGTCTATGTACCATGTCTACGTCGGGTTGCTCCCAATACAGTACATCTTCAACGTGAATCGTAATTTTCTCTCTTAAATTACATAAGGTATAAAATCAATGTTTTAGACATAGCCCAGACTTGACTATAATTGAACAGTTGCCTATACATTCAAAAGTGTCCTTGCAAAAGAAAAATTTATAACATTAATTTCTTATAAAATATTTACCTTTGACAATAAAAATTATAATGTAAGGTTTTAGTTTCATTTCTAACATTATTCTCACACCTAAAATAGAAAGTAAATTTTATCACTTGTATTTTGAACACAGGTGTACCGCATATGTTATACTATCTTGTTTGTTGATTAATAAAAGCCATTTGCATTTTGCTCATTTACTCTTTAGTTGAAATTTAGAAAACAGCTCTTATGAAAAATTATTCTTGATAAGTAGCAGTAATACCAATAAGAGCATCATGATGACCAACTAATTAGATCGCGCAGTATCATTAAGCAATTATTAAGTTATCATATATATTAATTGCTCCAAAATGTGACTGGATAAACTTACAAGTTTTTCTTACACTTTTAATGAAAAATATAAAATATATGGTGATTCTTAGCTGATTACTATATCTATTAAATCATATTCAACTAAGATAGTTCTTAATTATGTAACCAACAAGTTAATATACAACATTTAAAAAAAGTTCCGACTTTCAACGAATAAATAATACTAACATGCATTTTCTGAAGAATGTTACTACACTAATAATATATATATGATTTATTTAATACTAATAAATCTAGAGAAAAAATTGCTTTATTATAGTACATATATTTTAATATGAAATCATTATATACCATAAACTTATTTTAAATGATGTTCAATATGAATGTACTGTGATAATAATCTTAATCATTTAATTCGTGCTCATTATGTTGAAAATTGGGTTAAATCATTAATAAACCAGTAAAACTTTTAAAAATTAGTTTAGTTTTAATATGAAATTATACTTGATTATTTAAAAAATTTTAGTGGTGATTTGTTAAATTTTTTATTTTATATAGAAATATTGTCTTAGAAAAAAGATAGAAATAATTAATAAAAATAATAGATAATAGTAGGTATATTTTTATAGGCTATATAAAACATTTTTATATTAGTTTTACAATTAGGAAACATAAATATAAAATTGATTAGAAAAATTTTGATATTGGATACCATAATAAATTAAGTATGTATTGATAATGGTTAAATATTATAATTTAAAAATATTTATATAGGTACATATATTTAAATAAAATATAAATCTAACAAAAAAAATTTTATAATATTAAATATATTCGATATATTATTAGTGCCTAATAGTCCATTCTAATAAATTAAACTATAAATAACGATTGTTGGAAATGATTGATTGATTAATAAGGAAATATCTAATTATTTGGTTTGGTTAGGTAGATAAAGAATGAATTAGCGTTTCCTAAACAAAGTCGCTTATTTCCACAGGGTTTAAGGTCAACATCAAGACAATCATCAGCAATATGATCCACCACCAAATCTTTTGCGATTTCTTTAGATGCAGCAACACATCTTCCTATTATTTACAGTTAAAAAAATTAATATAAATCTTTCTTTAGTAAATCACCATCATCATCGTATCCAAATAATTCAAATTTCTTATCTAATGCTAATTTATGGCATTCGCACAGTTTTTCATTAAGAGATTTTTGTTTATCAGCCATATTTAATGGTGACAATTTTTCAGTTAATGGAAACAAAATAAAAGCATTCTTTTTAGTGCATTGGAATTTTGCAATATCAGAGTTTGGACATACTTAAAATATTAAAAAATAGTAGCAATATATTTGTTACTTTAAAATAAAATTTAAATTCTATTTAATGATTTTGAATTATCAATAAGCTAGTGTTGATTATACGTTTTATAATGAGAATTTATTGCAAAATAACATTTAAAAATAATCCAGATATAAAGTTTATATAGTTTGATAAAATAATTATTATTTTTTAATAAAAATCATATTTAAATATAAAATTTATTAAAATATTGTAGGTTACCACACAAAGTTTCTACAAATCTAGTATCATTTAAGATAAAAACCTACATTAAATATTGTTTTAAATACTAGATATATAATATATAAAAAAATAATAGTCTTTTATATCATACTATAAATATTAAATGATATGGGTACAAAAACAGCGTTCATAATGGGTAATATGTATATTAATTTATATAAAATATACAATGGTGCATTTAAAAAGAATATTAAACTATTATTCTATTTAAATAATAGTACATATATAAAAGTAAACTTGGAATAAAAATATATATTCTAGTTGTTTATAAACTTGAAAAGATATTTATGAAAAATAATGATTAATTAAATATGTTTTATTTCTAAAATAAAATTATAATTTTACTTGGTAGTGTAGTGAATTTGGTTAGTCCTTCAATAGTATACACTTTTTGGTATAGAACTAAATACAAAAGTTAGCTATTGAATAAAATATGATTGCTACTGTGGGTTAAATCTTTTGATGTTTTTATAGATATATCAGCAGAATAGTCACCCTTTTTTAAAAATTTGCTGTTAGTATCAACTACATTAACCATTTCTTCAGCAGTTGGTCCTTCATAATTGCTTAATAATTCAGATGCTGCTGAATTTATAGCAGATTCATCTAATTTACCAGCAGAACTCAATAAATCAAATCTAAATTAAGAGATAAAAATAATGAAAATAAAAATATATACATATCTGAATCATCACTATCATCATCATCGTCACTATCATCGTCATCGACCTCTTCTGATGTAACTTTTTCTAGAATGATATCACAATAAATTTTTATCATTATGTATATTACTGAATGAGCGAACAGTTGGGCCTAAATGAATGTAATCTTTGTTTTGAGCTATATTATCAACAATGCGAGTTTCCCCAGTAGTATCAATTGGAACCTCTTCATTCTTCAATTCTACAATAAAGTTAAAAAATTTTTTTAAAAATATTCCATACTTTTTTCTTTTCTTTTTTTTTCAATGAATTTAATCACTTTATAAAATTATACTATGAAAGAATAACAAAAAAAAATAGAATACATTTTTTAAGTCCATATCCTATCAGTTTGTTGGTTTGACTGGCAATGTAATCAGCGTCAATTTTATGAGCATCCTTTGCCATGTATTGTTTTCCATTTGATCCATCATAAGCTGAAGGGTTTAAGAATTGGGCCAATGAGTCAACACCTATATGTTTGTATATTAATTTAAACATATGATTTATAACCAATATATATATATTATAGTTGATTTATTAGTACTTAGGGCAGATCTTTTACTTATTGCATCTAAAGTATCTAAAATTATTGTAAATTTTATTAAATTGTTTAAATAATATAATTAGTTGTTTACTTAGTGCATCGTCACTCATATCTCCATTTTCTCCAACTGTTGGTGAAAATTTCATACCAGCTTCTATCATTAATAAATTACATAATACTTATTATTATAATTTTGGTTTGTTTTATAATTACGAGTTGCTTTTTCTTTCAATTTTTTAGCAAGTTGTTTTATTTTAGGATCAGCATATTTATTAACATTAGCTGCTTTATAAATTTCAATAAAATGAAGCTTATTTCGTTCCCTTGATTGAATACTTTTAGCTAAATAGTCATATTATTTGATATGACAGAAAAAAGTAAAAATATTAACCATCACAAAATTCATTATATAAATTTGGTAAGAAATCATCAAGAACTTTGGTTGAAGATGCTTCAAAATAGAGTAACTTATTAGATGCAATATTTTTTACCAAAGTTGAAGATGCTTTATCTTTAGACCCCATATCAATTACAATTATAATAATTCCTTTGTCTCTAAGATGTGCAGCAGCATCTTCTACTAAATCTTTACCCCCACAGTATGTTTCTCCGTTAGTCATTACAATAAGAACCTAATTTATTTTTATTATTTATGAATTAGTTAATTGATTTTATGATAACATACTTGTAAAGTATGTAGTAAACTTTTATCTGAATAAAATTTTTCTTCAGCAGCTACAAAAACATCTTCCAAACAGCTTTTTTTTGCTTAAAATATAATAATTAATTATATTGATATAGTAATTAAATTATCAAGTATTTTTAATACTCTAATGATTTATAAAATGATTTATAATTGTCAGATTTAAAAACTTAATTGACCACTTAATATATAATTAATTATCATAAACAATTATTTTTTTAATCAATTTAGACTTTCACAGAAATACTAAAAAATTGTTTTATATCAAGTGTAAAGTTATCAAATAATACACATACCAACATCATTAGATAGTACATAAATATATGGTATGATTCATGTTATTTTCAAATTTTAACATTAAAGTATAAAAAAATAATTTAAACTTACGCTGTTTTTTTATAGATTGTATTTGTTCTTTTATTAAAATTTCATCAGTTGGAGAATCATTTTTATCATTTATTTGACCAGTTGTTGTGATTAGCTTCATGCTAATGGACTTCTTTTTACCAATTAGAATAGCTAGTCTAGCTGCAACTTCTTTTTCTTTTTCAAATTGTTTTGGAGTCATAGAAGAACTATCATCAATTGCCACTATAACTTCCATTTCACATTCTACATCATCAGAATTTATATTTGCAATATTCAACGTATTGAACCCTCCATCTGATAATGTAACTGTTTTACAATATTTAAAATTATAATAAGAATATTAATTATACTTAAATTACTTTTTAAAACAGAATATAGAAAAACAATTTTAAACCAATTTATAAAGTTCATTTAAGAGAACAAAATTAAAAAATTTTCTTTCTTTTAGTATTTGTTTTTAATTAATAAATCTAATAGAAATTACTTTTAAATTTTTCACCTTTTAAATTAATAATTTAGTTTTTTCTATCATATAGTATCTTGTTTCTATGCTAAATATTAATAGAAAAATTGTATTTCACAACTTTATTTTCAAGACCATGTTTAATATATATGATAAAACAAAATAGCTGCCAATTTTTCATAATAAATTATGCTCGTCATGGCAAATGTGATACCTATCTAGGTGTTTCTATTTCTTATCTAAAATAAAATTATCCATATATAATATAAATTATTTTAATTTAAAATTTGTTAATAAAGTCTAGTGTATTTTTACTAGAATAAACTGCTAACATGTTATCACTATTAGATAATATTATGGTTAAATAATTAAATTCTAACTTTAAACATATATAAATTATTCATATTAAATAGAAACTTACTATTATTATATTTAATGTCAATTTACTAAATACAAACTAAGTTCTAATATTGATAAAATGTATTCATTATATCTAAATGATGCATTATAGTTTTATATTTTTACAGATTTAAATAAAAGATTTATAAGTATTGTTTAATAAAAAAAAATTTTTCATCCATTCTAGGCTTTTAATTCTTTATGACTTTTTAAAGATACTTAATCTTAGTAATGAGAGCTATTATAGAATATATTTAACTTAAAAAATACAACTTATAAGTTCATTATACTGTTTTATTAGTCTTAAAAATAATAAATAATATTTATATTTTTTTAAATGATAACAGAAATGACTATATGATATTTTAACGAATTTTTAGGATTTTATATTCATTTATCTATTTAAAGTAAATGAAGCAAAAATTTTATTATTAAATAAAAATATGACCTTATACCTATTTTTTTAAATTTTAATATTATTGTAGTATTTTCTATTTAATTTAGTTTAATAATTTAAACATGAATTTAAAATATAGCCCCTACTATATTTAGAATAAATTTAAAATTTCATTATGATGATTAATGTTCTATGCATTAATTAAGCTATTATTAATTAAAATAATGTAATTTATATGAGTTTAAAATCTAAAAACTATAAATTTTACTTATTGATCTACAATCCACTCTACATATAATTATTAATTAAAGAATTAAAAGTTACGGATATAATAATTTGTTTTATAAACATCTGTTAATGGAAAATTTTAAATAAACCATCATTCTAATAAATATTTTCTTTAATTATACACTCCTAAATTATAAATTTTAATTAATATTTTTATTATTAATAATACCCATATAATTGTTTTTGTTAAAGATACAATATATAATTCATGATTTACTAATCAAAAAGAATAAATAACTATATTATATTTAATTAATAACTGAATGTTCATCATAAATAGAGCTTAACATTAACAATTCTTTTGGATAAAAACTATTAGTCTTATAGAGATATGAATAAATTGTTGCTTGGTAACCATTTGAAAAAAAGATTGAACAATGATTTGAATTGTGATATTAATCTCAATTCCCATTTGGAAAGAGCAAACATAAAAATTTCTTTTCGGAACAGTTGTTTTACCTTTTAGCTTTTATATATTGGATCCTTTGTGCAATATAAAACATTATAAGAATATTAAAAGATTATACCATTATAGAGATAAGAGGTAATAAAATATCGATTTGAATACAAATGTAATGATAAGTAAATAGACTAACCTTATTAGTAGTAGTGTGACTAGGTGGTGCTTATGGATTCTACAATAAACATTAGTAAAAAACCTCGAAAATTTAATTCACTCAAAAAAAGAGAGTTAGAAAAATTGATTAAAATTTGGAATAGTGAAAGATTGGTACTTTATCATATAACAGCACCAAATGATGTAAAATATATAAAATTATAAAAAACTATCTTTTCATACATATCATATATAGAACTTAGAATATTTTGGAATAATTAGAATATACTATCAAGATGAATCAAAGAATATTATAAGCAAATGTTTTCGTGTTTCAAGTAGCTCAACAACCAATGAAATTATCTCAACAGCCCTTGTGAAGTTACAAATAAAATCTACAAATAGTTTTGTCTTAATAGAAACTCATGATAATGGAGGTATATTCGTATTATAATTACATATTACAATCAACTATTTTTAATTAATTTAACAATTTTAATAAAAAAATTAATTGTATTTAACTTTTTTATGCAGTAAATATTTTATATAGACTTGAATGTCAATTATTTTAGAATACAGAAAGTTAGAGTCACAAGATTATCCATTGGAAATTCAATTGGGTTGGTGTGAAGATGGTCGTGAGGGAAAATTTTTTCTATATCAAGAAAATGAATTCAAAAACTTTATAAATGAAAATATTAACAATAAAATAGAATTAACATCAAGCATAACTTACGATTCAGGTACAGAACGAAAAAAATCATCATCCACTAATTCATCTTTAAAGAAAAGTAAATATTTAATGTAATGGTTTTCAAAAAAAAATTATCACAATATTTATAGATTTAAAACTTCCACCTTTTATGCTGTTAACAGATAGTGCATTTACACGAACTATATCAAATAGAAATAAAGTGATAGAAAGACAAAGACAAAAAATGGTAAATAAAAAGCTAGTTATATCAAAAAAAAATGATATGAAAACAAATCAGAAAAACACTATTAAAACTTCAACAACTATAGGAACTATAAAAGTTTTTGCAACAAGTCTTTTTCCTGATGCACCTTACAAAACAATTATAGTTTCAAATGAGGATACAACTGAAAATGTAATTAAAGAAGCATTAGATAAATTTTCCCTTTCAGGAATGGTAGCCAATCCATCTGATTGTTATATGGTAGTAGTGGTGATAAAAAATGCTGTAAATAAACAGCAAAACTCCCATTTAAAAAGCTTTAGGCGCGATACACGTGAATATGTTCTACCAAACAATGCAAAACCTCTAATAGTCTATAATGAACTTGTCAATAAATGCCAAACCATGATGTTTCAACTCAGAAAAAATATAAAATTAACATCAATATTTCCCGTCGAAATGGAATTAGTTGATAAAATTGCACCAATTAGTAAAAATGAAATCCAATCTCTATCTATTGATAACGATGACATATATTCTAAAACAAGACCTAAAGGATACCATGTTGTACTCAGCTTATGTAGCACAACTAATAATCAGTCACATCAAAAAGATATTCCTACGACTATTGTTTTAGAAAAAGATATAGCTATCTTTGGCAGTAATAAAAAATTAATGAAGGAAAGAATTTATCTCGGTCAAAATCCTACAAAAATTATTCCCCTCTCTCATGGGGGTGCCGTCTTTCCTATCCATTGTATAGTTTCAACACTTGATAACGTTCTTACAATTGTACCTTGTGTAATGGATGCTGATGTTAGGATAAACAATGAACGCATTTATGGAAAAACTATTATTCATGAAAATTCATTGCTAGTTATTGGGCAAAAATATTGTTATAGTATTGCTATATTTCATCCGCATTTTGTTAATCCCCATTCTGCCAATACACTAAATTATAATTCAATAACTTCAATATCTAGTGTGTCGAATTTTAACCACCATAATAACACTAATAATTTTATGAAAAGTGAAAAGTAATTTATTAAGTTTCGTTTTATAAAGTAAAAAAAAAATAATTTATATAGCTATTCTTCGTACACTAACAGTGATGATGTAAGTCCAATTTGATTGTTTTTACTGTTATAGCTTATATCTCTGGAGAATAGTTGTTAATACGTCACTATTCTAAAGAAAAATTTATCATAAGATCTTAAATATTTAATTTTTACTTAGATAATGAAAGCAACATCTTCAATCAATGATACTAAAATACAAACTTTGCTTCAGTCTCTATCAATTGAAAGGTATCCATCGTTACCACTGGGGCTCAAGTATGACATTTCTAAAAATAAACGTGTTATTGAAACATGTGTTACCTATGTGGAATCTAAAAAATGTGATTATAAATTGGAGCCTGCATTTGTAATTTATCTGGCATTTTGCGCGTTATATGAACGTTTGGAACCAATCTATGCTGATGATCAAGGATTGTGTCATCCTAACCAATCCTATCAGCAATTTATCAACAATGTCACCTTTGCAATCCATGAGCTTTTTCACAAATTAAAAGTATAAAATAGAATTTGTTATTCAATATTTGAATCACTTAATTTTATCTAGAAAAGTTCAGATGATATTGTAAAATTAGTTTTCTGGCTATCAAACACTTCTCAAATATATCATCTATTTACTAACGACTATTTTCTCCAGCGTACTTTACCTAGAATTCTTATATCCACATTAGATGAATCCATTCAAGAAATGTCAAAGTATATCATTTTTGAATAGATCATTTCAAGTTTAATCATGTGATGATAGAATGCTATAATATGAATAAATTTGTATTTAAATAAGAAAAAATTAAAATATCATATTAAAAAATATTGATAATGCATTATGATTGACATAATCATTTGACCATTCATCATTATTAGTCGAATAACGTTTTGCATAATAGTTCTCATGTAGAATTGTAATATCTTCAAATTTGTTTATCATTTTAAAACAATTGTAAATAAATTTCTACTAAAAACTAAATTAACATTTAGAATTTATATATTAGATTAAAACATTTAAAAAATTTTTACTGCCTATCTCAAATATTACAATAAACTAAAAGTATTATTTTTCTAATTAATTAATATTGTATTATGAATAAAAATTTCAAATTTAATTTTGATAGGCGTTTGTTTTATATATAACAGTACCTTTTAATTAATACAATAAATAATCATGAAAATTGATTATTTAATTGCATTTATTATCACATTTTAAAAATAAAATTTTTAAATATCATATAAAATTGTACTTTTTTATTCAAAAATAATACTCATTATTTTTATTTATGCATAAAATGGTGTATTTTAATATTTTAAAATAGAAATATCAGCTGGATTATTCAACAAGAATTGGATTACATGTTACCAGCTTTATTTGATGTAAAACATGGCCTTATTTTCAATGATAAAGAAGTCAACGATTTGATATATTCCGATATTGATACAGATGTTCATGACTATCACGATAAAACATGTAATATATAAATTTTTATTAATAATGACTCCTTATTAAGCATTTATGATTGGAACCTTTTTGAGAGTTTCAAGACGAAATCCAACTATTCATGATATATTTTTGTCACTTAATGCATGGATTGGTTTATTCTATTATATGAAGCTTAATATTTCATTTACCGTTCAACTTTTTCAAAAATTGTTCAGCTATTGTAATGACTGGATTGTAATTCGTTTATGTGGAACGTGTAATGGCAATGGATCCTTTAGCAATAATCCGGTAACACATTATGTATTTGATCCAACTACAACAGACATTCAAACTTTATCAAACACTATTGAAATTAAACTTACATATATGAGAGTGTGGGCAGAAACACAGGGACTAGAAGAGGCTTTTGATGATCAGTTTCAGACATCATACGAGGTAAAAGAATGTTTTCTAATAGAAAACTAACTTGATATATATTTTAACCCTTAATAATTAAATGAATAAGCACATAATAATTTTTAGAACAAATGTTATCATTTTGCATTATTTTTATACAAATAATGATGTATAGAATATAAAATTTACCAAAATGACTTATTTCAAATAATATTTTAGACTATAAATTATGAAAAAATTAATATTTTCATCATTTCATAGCAGATGATCAAGTGTTTTATGATTTTCTTTAATTCTATCCATCTAATAATATCAATTTTAATATATTTGTCTAAAAATTTATTAGCTAATTCATCTTCTTCATGCAATAATTACAAAATCAAAATCTAATATACTTGAAGAAATTCAGCTTCTCAATCAGTCACAAGTTAGATCTTTATTGAATCTATTACTTATTAATCCAAATAATGACGTGGGTAAATAAGTGTTATTTTTTAATAAACGATAAATAAACTATATAGAATTACTAACCACCCTCCTTAACTATTCTACTGAAATTGATTTCACCACTCAAGAAACACCACCACTAAACAACAACAGTAATGGCAATATACTTATAGCAGATGATGACTATTATAGCCAAAAAAATGAAAATATAACTGTATGCATAAGAAATTTTATACAACCACTTATTATGGAAGGTATGGTTTTAATTTTATTAATTATATAAAAATGTTTATATGAGTTTTATTTTGTGTTTACTTAAAGGAATTATTGTGCTTGTAATCAATAATGACCCTGGTTGTAGTTGGGAAAGTAGATTCCAAGATAATATACTCCAATGTATAATGTTACATCTATTTTTTAAAAAATTTTCTAATATATTTAGGCCATAACATAAATAATAGAAAACTATTGGAGAATAAAACAAAAAAAAGTAGCATTTCAGAAGAAAAAAAATCATCTCTAACAACATATGATGATTATCAAGTTTTTACAATTTATATAAACAAACCACAAGATCAATCTCTTGGGATGCATATTGTATCTTTACAGAATGAAGCCTCAATAAATTGTGGTATTTTTATCAAATCAATAGTCAAAGGATTACTAGCTGATAAAGTTAGTGATTGATTGAAATTATGTTTTCTATTAACAGCAACAATAATAAAAAATTTTTATAATCAAACGTTTATAGAGTGGAAAATTTAATATTGGAGATCAAATTTTATCAATAAATGATGAAAAATTGCATGGATTAGGTGTATCAGATGTTGTTTCTAAAATTAAGCAACATGAACCTCTTCTTAAATTTAAAATAGTAAAAATTAACCCACAAAATTATGACTTGAGTAAGGCTTTATCTGAAGTGAATGATGATACATTTTCCCAACAAACTGTTCGTTCTTCTAATGCGACAGATTCTTCAGAAGTATTTTCATTTCCTGATCCTCCAAATGATTCACTTAGTAATGATGATACAAATGAAGTAAATGTTGATAATAATAAAATCCTTAATCCGGATGTTTTTAATCCTTCATTTACAAACAATGAAGTCAATTCTCCAGTTCCTAGTCCAATAAACAACTCTTTGATTGGTGCGATTATTTTTTAAAAAAATACTTCATTTAAAAAAAAGATTGTTAAACATTTGCTTTTAGATAACAAAGTTTTGAGAGAAGAATTTGTATTTGACGATGGTTGGGTTTGTTTAAAAACATCAATTACTGATTCCACTAATAGTGCCACTCGATCAAATTCTACAATATGAAAAGTGAAGTAATAGGACATGTTATTTGCATATAAATCTTGCATAACAAACAAAAAAGATGTTCATTGATCCAATAACAAATCATTCGTTTTTATTTACTTTAATTTGTTTAATGACATACTTGTTACTGCTACCTATATTATAAGATTTAATTTTTGTATATCAATTTGATTAGCTTGTAAGCAATATTTGATTCTAATATAGATAGTAGTATATTTAAGAAAATGAAATGGCCCATAGGGTGATTGATTTTATTTTTTATATGGCATGACACCTTGTAGCATCTATACAATTTTCACTGAATTGACATTCACCAAATATATTTTCATAGATAATTTCTTTTATAAAAGCATTAAGGCTATTTTTGAAATTTTAATCGTTATTATGAAAGTGACTGGAGTGTTTAAATTAGTATTCCACTTAAGGTATACAAATTTACTATAAAAGATGTGTTTCTTAGTTTTTTTTGACAATAAAATGCTAACAATTATATAACTGATTTTAGTTTATTTTTTGGTGCAAAATGTAGTCTACTGAAAAGTGCTGATGTGGTCTTGTTAGTTGATGATTGTGTTCTTCCTGATGTCTATAAACATCACCTAAACTCTATAATAATTACTATTTTGGAAAAAATACTTGAAAAAGGGAGTAACAGTAGAACTAGTTTGGTTTTTTATGCAGATAGAGCCCAAATTATGTGGAAGTTTGATGATAGAGCATCTACAATCAGGGATGAAGCAGTTAAACTTGTTGTAGATAAAATCAATTCCACAACTTGTAATAAGTTAAAAACTTATTAGTTCTATTCTTCATTTCTTAAAACAAAATTTGAATTAAAATTTAAATAGCTAAAGAATCATGCCTTGCTGATGGGATTGCCAATGTATACGAATTATTTCGAGAAGATGCCACATCAAAGAGAACTAAAGTAATACATTTTTTGTATCATATATTATAAAGGAAATCAATTCTTTTTTCTTTAAGTTCGTTAATTGAATCTAAACTATATATAAAATAAAAAATTAATTTATTTAATCAGCAATTTAAAAATAAAATTTGTAAAAA